>JAHQIW010000720.1:0-50839 GCA_019055375.1 Parelaphostrongylus tenuis | reverse complement strand
TCCTCCCCTTTGTGTCGTCACATTTCTTTTTTTTTTGTTGTGCTTGTTTTTCACCCACTCTTACCCCCCCCTCCCCCCCCCTCCCCCCTTTCCCTTTTCCCCTTAAGATCTGAAGGCGAGATGGTCTCGACCACATAATGGGTGGAAAGTTGGCACGAACGTGCATTTCGAGATTTTCGGAAAAAAATCGTACTCCTAAAATTAACGCCATATATCCAAGAATGCTGACTAATTATGTACTCTAAACCTCACGCGGGAGTTGAAATCGCGTTCCATCCTTACCGCAGCAGCTTGTGGTCTAATCGCCTGCACTACTGAAACCCCTGCTTCTGCTATCACTCTTTCTGCGATATAAGGTATTGTTGCTGGACAGCCTCCACTTCTGATGCTGCAGAAAGCGTGATAGAAGAGCAAGGGCTTCGATATTATAGAGGTATTTGAGGTTTAGAGTTTTGCATATTACTCAGCATTTTATAAATTCATTACACTGAAGAAAAAGCGGTAGGATAAAAAATTCTTGTAAACAATGCCATACTTTGAAATTGAACAAGAAGACATGAATTTTAATCAGCCTCAAAATCATCAATGACTACAACTTGTCCTCTTTACACATATTTCGATTGCACATCTATGGCAGTACCATTTCTAACTCACATAACAAGCATCAATTGCGCAACTTTTACTGCTTTCGATCCCTTCAAAGAACATGTCAAGGTGCAGTTATCTCTACATAATTTCTAATGAGCTCCAAAAATCTCCATATAGCATTAGCGATCCGGTCATTAACCCCTAAGGGACGTGTACCAACTCAGGTACACGATTGCTTGAAAACATTTCTCGCTGCAGAAAAGTTTTCTCTTTGACATTTGGTCTGTAATTCCAAAAGCCTGTTTAGTATCAGAAAAAAGGTTTTTAATTACGTTGTAAGAGCGGAACCAAAATTATTTTGCACACTCAATTTTCTTCATTTCCCGGCTGGGGCCCCTATATGGTTCTTCACTAAAGTTTTAATATTCCTTAGTGAACACAAATCTCGAGAATTCTGATGATAAAGCTGGTGTATTGAAAGGTTGCCATATAACACCGTAAGAGCGAAAAAAGATCACATTTTACGCCTAAAATGCTACCCCGCCGCTCGGACATCATAGGTGACTTATGGGTAATTATAGGTCAAGTTTATAACTCAGAGGTGTCTTATCGTTACATAAAAAATATCACGAATAAACCTTCTACGAAGATTTTTTGATATAGAGAGCGACTGCTCCTTCAAAATCTTCATTTTTCAGCGGTGATATAACATCCTTGCACAAAAATAACTTTCAACCCCTATTGAGCATTTGTATCGGCTGTCTTGCGAGAACGAAGCCTGAAAACACATCTTCTACAATAAACATCTCTAATCGAGGTTTATGTGGAGGTATTTCTAATATGTAGCTCGAGTGAGCGTAGGAAGAGCGCGCGTTCATCATTGCGTATGATGCGTTAGTTCCCCTATCAGCACTAATATGAGTGCGGATGGGAGAGAAGCACCGAGAATACTTCTCTGGATAGTCATATTTCTGACCAATAGTTTGCATAATGCCGATGTTCTGGGCCTTTTATTCAAAAACGGCTGTCCCTTTTCGCTCACAATTATTGCACTATCCATAAGTACTCAAACTTTTCGCGCTTACCTTAACATTGAATAAGTTATAGTGAGAGTTATCGATGAACTAGTACCGAATACAGCATGCATTATTATTTTTGCTGTAAATTACTCACTGTTTCCAATTTTTATTCACTATGACGACTCTTGGGTCTTGTGTGGAATATAGAACTATGGCAGATCAAAACTAGAGTTTCTTTTTATTGTGATATTCTCCATACAATTTAGTACAGTTGAATAATTGTCAAATTCAGCACAATGATTCAATAAACCAACGTTTTTCTCTATACAAGACGCATATATCTAAACCAAAATCGTATTAGTGAAAGAGAAAATCTTTTTCTATCAAAGTAAAACGAAAGTTCCAAAAATTTTCGGGAAAACGGCGAAAAAAGCCTTAGTCAAATAGCGAAAATCGCTTATTTTCCTCTGTGCGCATCGATTTTTATAGCAGTCCCTTAGGGGTTAAGATTGGATCCCGGCTGACGCGCAAATGTTTTTACAAAGCACTCTACACTATTGGGTATAATGTAACATCATAACACCGCAAGTGGCGGTCAAATAAAAAGAATTCTGCAAAATGGTGAATTTTCAGAAGCTATTTTCTATGTGAGCAAAGAATCGTGTATCGTCTTTTTTTTCTGCTGAGATAATGAAAGTGTTTGGCTTCGTAGATAGCGTTTCAATTTGACCTTTTGAGATAGTAAACATTGTTGTTGCCTAGGATGGGGAACGCACAGCGGGATACGAAAGAAGAGGGAGAGAGTGAGAAGAAAAAGCGACAACGACAAACTACTTAGATCGATGAATTGTGTGTGCGCCTTTATATAAATACCTATGTACTCGACTCACTAACAACAAAGCGGTATCAACATTCATTCATAACACTGCGTTTTTGCCATTCACTTCATGCAAAACTATTGCATTATATCATTACTTCCTCCACTCAGACGATGCGCGTACGCACTCCAATTACATCACGAAATTCCCCCACATCTCTGTGGACTTGTTCAAGGATATAAACATCAACATTTGAGTTTTTTTCGAAGTCGCTAATCAAGTTTACCACTATCTTAGGAAGACGGATCAAAAGGCAAGTGTTCTAACAATAATCCATTTTGATCACTAAATCTTACGCTTTAAGTACCAGGAGTTGGGTTTCTAACGATTTCCAAACTCTTAGTTCATGAGAACTTTGAAAATCACCATTCATAGCAGAACAGAATCAGGCTGAATCAGTTTTGAGTAGTCTTTCTTAACTACGAGTTAGTCAACAAAAACATCGGATCAATTTTTGAAGTAACGCGACTTTTTGTACCATACCTGCTCACTTGATTAGAACTTTCTTTTGATAGTAGTGCTGATTATGTTTTAGTCGCTGAATTATCGAGGTAAAGTGGGAGTGGAAAATATGAGTTGTTAAAGAATACGGAATTTGTGAATAGTTATGGGTGTGTGGAATGTTTTTGCTTTCTATCCCATCATGCATCACTATAACCCATTACCTTTGACAAAATCATCGCTATTGATTCCTGACTTCACACTGTCAATACACTTCAAAAACATACATCTATAACTCTTTTTTTTGATGGATTTACGAGCGGATTTCCGTAAAAGTATCTTCGTAAAAACTGCTTGTGAAATCAGAGAAGATGTATTACATCGAAACAAAAAGCATGCTATTCAGCAAAAATAAGGTAATTTTTCATTTTGAGTACTTCAACGCCCATAAGCAGACAGTTTTACTATTCCTTCTTTTGCTTGCCTCACATATATGACCTTACTGTGCTCATTTTCTTCCACTTAGCCAAATTCAAACCATTAGAGCTGTAAGACCAAGTGTGATATGAATGCCACTGTAGGACTTTAAATGAACGGAAACAGCTGCTTATTCACCACTCTGCGTATTTCGAAGGGATGAGAAATTTATTGCTTCCTCCGAATCTCTCGCTCAAAATAGCCACAATTTGAAGCCCAGTGTTTTCTTATGGTTTCTAATAATAAGACTTCCCTTCTGCATCTACCCTAATCGACAGACCAAAGATCTATCCTATTCGACAAACCAAGGATCTGCCCTAAGTTACAGACCAAAGACCTCAAAAGCTGTCCACCTCAAGCACCACATTCATAAATTGAAAGCTGTAGAATGCTTGTAGGTGAGAAGATTCGCTCCGTATTCACTTGCTAATCAATCGTAGACCCCTGACACTCAAATTGATGGAATATGAGTATTGCTACGATATCAATACTTATTCTTAATTAGCAAACTATAAGGTAGATACATGTTTCAAACTGTAATTCGACTTTACAATCATATAGAATTCTATTCTTTAAAAAAAAAGAAGAAATCGGACTATGTCATTTCTGAGTCAAGCGCTGTAACCACAAACCTCAGTGACGCAACTGAGGAGTTCGTCATTTGACATTTCGCAAACCCTGTTTGATCAATCAAAAGATAAGGTCGAAAATTTGTAAAATGTTCAGTAAAGATCTGTAGATTCTAAAAGTTTCTAATTCAATTAACCCTTTCGCGACCATGAGCACTGAAATCAATAAGTACGCTAACGAACACCAAGAAATGTACGCATTGAAATGAATCCGCATGCTTTCAAGTGGTACGTTTCGCCACACAGAGCTTTTTGGAGAGAATATTTGTACATAACTGATAGCTTACTCGTTGCTGATTCCAAAGCTGTGCTTATTTCCTGAGAAGACCGTTTTCTGCAACAGAGCAGGTAAAATGAGTTGAATTCGCGTGTGCGGCCAATAGGGTCTTTAGCCAATTTACGTGCGTTGTCTGAGGTAGCCACGTGCGTTAAGGCATTGATCGATAAATCTAGTACCGCTTTTATGACATCGTGTCAGCGGCACGTGAACTGGCCGAAGACCCCTTTAGTCGTACATGCGAATTTAACTTATTTTACCTGCTACGTTGCAGAGAAACAGTCTTTTCAGGATATAAAACAAACTGTTAGGTAAATTGACTCAAAAACAAAGCTAACAAGAAACAGAGTTCATCTTCTTCTAACAAAAATGTGACGAATATCCATCCCTTTAACGTTTGACGATCCCCACGTGCAGTATGGAGGCTTTTCTTTCTGAAGAAGGAATTTACATGGAAGAGGAGATTTCGTATAAGAACAATCCCACAAGACGATCTGCAATCTTTTCTCTGCGAGGTTCTGAACTAAACATTGTGACTTCGTAATACCGCTTCTATACAGCTTTTGTACTTGTGCCGAAGTTACCACTTGTAAAGCTTCGGTTACAAACGAGTTCTTCGAGATCATCATTAGAAGCTTAGAATCCATCTGACTACACGCCGATGTTGACAAACAGTAGCTGATGACACTTATTTCGTTCAATAACGATGTACAGGATATAGAATGTTGAAGGTTAGGGGAGGATCTCATGAAAATGAATATGGCATGACGGAGTCAGAGCCACGGAAAACGATGAAACCTCTGAACCCATTTAAGAATGCGACACATCACTCTTTCCGTCTTTCGATAACTGTTCATGATTTTTCGATAATTACCATATCTAAGGATGATAAACTGCTACATTTACGAAGAAACTTCCCCACATTGCTATGGGGACATCCACAATTTACAATAGTATTTCTTCCACTTCGGAATCGTTTGATCTCATATTTCCAGAAGGCACATGAAAAACAAACTTTTGAAACATTAAAAGCAAGCGGGGCAGTAGCATAGAAGAATGATGTGAGGCAGTCACTGCATACTGTCAAGAAAGCAGACCATCATTGTGGTGAAGAAACAAGATTTTTACTCTGTTGAAATGAACGTTAGACCTAGTGGCCCTTGATTTAGTTAATGAGAAAGCTCATTATTAAGTGACCTGGAAAACGCATGAGTCGTAAATGACCCATATAGTCCACAATATGTTGGAAGTTCGTCTCAACATATACTTCACTTGCTTTCTAATTTTTTTGATAATTCAAACTCATTGTTGATTTTTTCACTTTTTCGAAGATTTTATTTATCGATTATTATAGATATTTCATATGTTGGGTTATCATATGAAACGAAAAAATATTAGTAAACTATTAGCTTACAAAATATAAACAGACCATTCAATTACCCTCTCAAATTCTGCTAAGGTTTTTTACCGAGATGTTTGAAAAGTTGCAGTTTCTACACGAAGAGCTGCGAAGTTCAGTAAACTTGAGGCACCTTTGCAACAATCCTTGATCCTGTTTTGAGGGTATACACGGTGATTAAGACGTTATTCGGCAACCAAACGAACCCAATCAACGGACGAAATCTATGAGTTGTCGTCTTATACGATTAGCGACGAAGCAACAACGCTGGCACAGCGGCCACCAATTGGTGACGCATTCGGGGACATCATCGAGTTCTGGCGTGTTGTCAACTGCTTATAACAATCCCTTTTTTGCACATATGGCTTTAGCTAATATAGGAAAAGAAAATTATTGGTTGCTAAAAACTTAGAATTTTGCTATAACGAGATAGATGAGCCAGCATTATTAAGCAAATACGCAGACTGCAAATTACCAACTATATTCAAACCTGTAATAAAAAATATTGTTCAAACAGAATTAAAATTATCACCATTTTCTAATTTTAAATTTATAAACGAACTCAAAATGTAACGACGGTATTGATTATCTCATGGAAGAAGAAGAAGCTATTTAACGAATGATTTGATAATTTTCTAAAAAATGGCTTGTATACGTAAGCGTGATAGGAAAGATGCTCATCTAAAAGTCGTGTTCAGACAATGTTTACAGTCTTGTAAAACTCAACAAGTTTAAGAAATTCACTTATAACTGTTCACTTTAACTTAATACTACGACTTAAACTATTGTCTGTCCTGTAATCGCTCCCATCTATAATGCATCTCTCTCTCTTTAGAAAATAATTAGCTAAGTGATTTCATTTCTAAGAAATTTAACGATAAAATGTGAAATAAGGCCAAGAGGCTTATTTGTAGGAAGCTGCCAGACAAACATGATTTATTGCAGGATAACTAGCGCGAATATAAATACGAATAAGTAGTGGGCTCGAAAATAGGAGGGGCTCAGAGATGAAAAATCGAACTAATATGGAAACTGTAAAGTAATGAATAACCAAATAAAACGAATAACGTCTGTTGCTTACGTCTTTTGATATGAAAGGAACCAAAATTCCAATCGCTCCACCAATCGTCGTGTAAATCACGCATTCATTAGCTCCAGGCACCAGTGATGTCTTCTGCAGAGACGTTACCAAATCGCCTGTATAGAATACGGCCACTTGATCAACCTAAGTAAAAAATGCAATTATTTTTGTAATAGTGAAATACTGAAAAACAGATGGTGTTAGTGACAAAGTTAGGGATTGTACTGAAGCATTATATATATATATATATATAACTATATATATACATATATATATATATATATATATATATATATATGAAATGTATACATACGCGTATATATTTAGCGACTCATTTGTGCTGTATTGGTACAAAAGGAAAATATTTAGTAAACAGCATCGAGTTCCACCAGAAACGACTACCGTATTCCCTCAATAAACTGGAAGATTTATCATTATATATACATATATAAGTATGTATATATATGTGCATGAATATATGTACATATTATTGAAAAATCATATATATGTACGTCTATATATAATACATATATATATATATATCCATTTACATAAGTATGTACGTATATATATATATATATATATATATATATATACGCGTATATACAAGTACATATGTATGTATGCAAATATATATGGCAACGTGTTAGAATTTTGTCATTACCAAAAAGTTTTGCTTCATTCCCAGGACCAACTATATGTTTACCTCGGCATAAATTGGTGATTCAGTAATTTATTCATTACAATAATAAAGTGAAATCAATACGAAGCTTAACGTTCCATTGTATTCAGCCATTTTATTGTCATTGCCTGTGTTAGTGTACAGTAGATAGTGTTATTGATAAAGTCGCATCTGCTTATGAAAAAAACGTTATGCTCAAATTACTGCTGCGAATATCAAAACGTTTATGTTGATTGCCTGTAAGATAAGATATGTACTTTGGCTAAATAGACTTGAGGCAATCACACCTTTTGCGATGCACCATTCAGCAAACCACGATCCCAGAGTGAACGCAATGCAGTAGGTCTTCTTGTATGTCCTCGTTTACGTTTTCGGGAAGTCGAAGCTGAAATAACATTACATTACTCCGGAATTCAACGCAAATTCGTGTAAAGTTATGCAAGGATTTAGGTTTTGCACAATAAGAAATGGTAGAGATAATTACCACAAGAACTGCCCCTATGCTTTTCGGATTTCCTATAGCCACCGAGAAGGTTAAACACGGCTGAGAGAAAAACAGAGTGAGGATCCCGATGGTGCCGTGTAAAATTGGTTTTGATGGATAGTCGTGAGTTCGAACACACATTAGGTTTCGAGTTTCGCTCGTACCTCAGCACTATGTTGGTGATATATCACAACGTACCCTGCCGGGAGAACAAAGTTATGAAATTTAGACGGAAGATAAAGTTTGGAGGAGAAAAGTGAAGAACTGTTATTATGACCTCTTGGTAGTCTGCGTTTCAACGCCTTTGCCTTCTTCGAAACTGCATTGATCCGAGACGACCGCTCATAGCGAAAGGCGAAGGCGCTAAAACGTTGGCCAAACAAATCTTTCATGATATCATCACATTAGCTCAATATTCTGTTATTGGGTAGAGCGAAATCTCCCCCAATAATCATGCCATGTTTCTAACCATCCAAGTCCTCTAGTTTTATTGTTTATTGTAAAATTACCATGTAAGTCCCATATAGGAACTAAGAACTGAACACCATCCTAGGGGGCAGTGCCGCTAAAAAACAGTGCGTCGCCATTGGGTAAATAAAAGAAATCGGTATGATATCGAGCACTAACGAGTCGGACCAGAATTTGGCTAACTTCGACAATGCTTAGTTATCGATTAGTCTTTGTCTAAATCGCATGAAAACGATGTTCATGAGGAACAGAATTGTTCTCAATGCTCAAGTCATTCAAGATGGAATAATGCTGATGCTCCAGCTATGACTATGTCATAAGAGGTCAACATATAAACGACTATTCCAGAGTTGAGCAAGAAGTTAGCAGTTTGGAAAGCTTTCAAGAGCATTTAGTAAGTGAGAGGGAACAAGAACACCAAAGTCTGTGTCCACCTTTTCGACTTCTCGAATCTTTCTGCGTCAAGAGGCCTTATAATATCATTGCTACGCAAGCAATTGATCACTCCGCGCTATGAACGCGGTGCCAAAAGGTCATTGCTGGCAGTATCCCGTAAAAAGCAAAGAGAGGGGATCTGAAGTCCTGATTAACACCAATGATCACAAATCAGAAACGTTGTTGTATATGCAAAATAGATCACAAATGGACTCCACACGCCAGGCGCTCAAAGAAGATCGCATGGACAAGGGTTGGTTGTAACTGGAACATTGGGATGTCAAACATATAGTAGAACAATTATAAACTTGATTGTCAGAATTTTTCACAATACTTGTTGAGGATAGAAGCTTAGCGAGTTGCTAGAGCAAGTAGAGTTTTACTGAACTATTCTTGCACGTGAAGGGGCAACAAGGGCAAGTAAAGACTTTATTAACGCCCACTCAAATCACGTCAGTCCGATAAGAGAACAGATAATAAGGTGAACTGAGAAGTAAAAAAACACAATCTCATGTCCTACTACATATTCGTATTACTTGGATATTTAAACGGTCGATATTCACAAATTCTGCGGACCCTAGCACATGCAAGTGTGCTAGTTTACTTGTTCTGTTCCCTGGAGTCCGGAAGTAGGCCTAGCCAGGCCTTTCTCACGTCGTCACCACTATGGAGCAGCCGCCGACCTTGTGGAACAGAGAGAGAGATCGCCACCTTGCTGCTAGTAGTACCAAGACGGCGGTCATTCTTGGTACGGCTTACTCTAAGCTGCTTTTCGAGCGGAAACATCGGACTCCTTCTCAGCTTCGGTTGCCCTGCTGGGGGTTGAACTTCCAGCCCTAGTTGACAGTCGGACACACAGGAACATCTCGTAGCCACAATGAGGGAATAAAACATCTGGGAAGAATTCGTATCATATTTCAATAATATGGAGTAAAGTCCTAATGGATACCCCTATTTACTTTAAAATGGTCGAAAACTATATATCTGTAAATCAAACAAAATCAGTGAGCGAGATAAACATCTTAAAAATGTAGACATTTTCAAACTGTGGTTATTGCATCACATTGAAGTAGTAAGGAAACATGATTTATGGAATTTAGGTTGGTATAATAATATTACATATTTGAGCATTGAAAAGATTTCCGTAAAAAAATGAGTTTATTGATAACAATTGCAGGAACATTTGATAATAGAGAAAACACAATTGTAAATCTCACTTTTAACTTTTGAGAATTTCCATAGATCGATACGTGCGCATTATTTCGTTACCTAATAAGGTTCTTTTCGGCTTTGTGAAAAAATCCTCGGCTTTTCGTGCTACCTTGATGTTCTACGATCTGCTATATACCCCAATTTTTGGTGCATGAAAAATTGATATGTGCATATGACACGTTAATATGAATCGCGAGTCGCGAGTTCAGAAGAACAAACGCGATCTCAAAAAGATTAATGGTGAGCCAGTAAAAAAGTTATACCCCAGAACTCATTTGATAAGCGAAGAAAATGACAACGCGTACATTTCCCGACAACTATTTCATCATATAATGTAGCTCAGGCTAACTAACTTTCCACTGCGGCCTTTCTGGAGCAAATTATCTGTTCAAATTATTTCAACGTCTGCCCAATATCTTTTCATGCAAACGGCAGCTCGGTAATGTTTTATATGGATGTGAGTTATTCACTTTCGTAAAAAGACGTTTTGAATAAAGAAATGATAAATATTGCATACACCCAATATGCACTTCTCGCTAAAAAGATAAACTCTGGTGGTTACTCAGTAATTGAGCGATTTACAAAGTGAAATGAGTAATTGACTTTAAATTTAATCACCAAAGAAACGCGATATTGCCTTTCCTAACCTAGACTTGCAATGATAATTCTCAATTGACAAAAGCACCACAATCGACATTGAAATATGAACAATACCAAAATTTATTTTATTGAAGAGATAGTCGCGAAGACATCTTGAAATAACTCTGATTCATATATAAGCTTTACTACTATGAAGCTTCAATAATACATTTTTGTATAATTTATGAAAATGAAGCAGTTCCAGTTGATTAAATTCACTGTTTATCTTGTAAAGCTTGTCTGCTTTAATTTTTACTGTCAGATAAAAATTCCTTGCTCGCGATGAACTTAATTAGACACTTGTGTGGTCCGCCTTCATAGGCGGTGCAGACGCCAGCACACACAATGTTTCTATCGTTTACTGCGAGCATGGTAACTTCAGCGAAGAAAATTTCGTGATCCTAAGATAATTTCCATCAACGAGTGCAAATGGCTGACGTAAGCCACGAAAACGTCCGCCCCTCATTTAGGAGTCGGCCAAAGACGTGCACTCTTTCAAAGCCCAGTCCACCGTTCTATTCGCCCATCTGCCATTTTTATCCATGACATGATGCGGATGTGCTTGCTGCTCATGTTCACTCTTTTAAAATCTGAAGTTGGAGTAGCTTCAAAAAATTGAGTTGCGGAAATCAGGAAGAGTTCTGAAAGCGGTTACGATTTCTGAAAACGTCGCTAAAGCGCTGTGTGGATAGTGCACTAATTCCTACTTGGCTAAAGTAGTCCTGACAGAACTGTTGGGTACAAAAAGTAAACACAGAGTTTCGGATCCGTTAGATGATCGGTGTTTTTTTAGAACTCTCGTCTTCTTTGTTTATTCCTCCTACATTTGACTTCCATGTTCACTGCACGTGTATAATGTATATATGAATTAATCCATGCAATAAGAAAACCATCCAATTCAATTTCTTCGATGTTCGCACCATGCGTTCTTCGCTGTGTTTGGTGTGGTCAAATTACTATATAGGCATACTGAAAATCTTGGCTGGTTTCACTGTGGAACTACAATTGGTGAACCGAAGCGACTTTGTCTATCAACGTGATATGTGATCCATACACGCGTGCCAAATATAAAGAGCACTTGAGAGAGACGTCAGGGAAATTCTCGTTCTATTCGAGTTCTACTCAGCTTCCGTTTCTTCCGTCCCCTGCTTCATTCGTTGTGATTTGCGAGTTTTCAAATAGTTAGGGTGATTCGTTGGCAACTGCTAATGATACCAATTGAAACTTGAAGAGAATTAAAGATATTAAACATGACTTTTAAAATCAATATAACTAGCTCGTAAAATACTGTAGTAATTCCAATAACCACTGAACATTTCACATGTGATTAGGCGCATACAGTTCATAGTCATGATCTTCAATACGATTAGATTCATATCAAACACGAAACAAACAATGAGCGATTGTGGCAAATTTAGACGTCCTTAAAAATAGCAGCCATGCATTCTTATAAAACCAAACAATTTTTTTGCGTACCAAATTGGACCTTTCGTCATAACATGAACGTTAGCGCATCTATAGATAGTAATGAGAAACAACTCAGTATATGGCTTCATCTTTCTAGAAGATATCTACTATTCAAGAAACAGTGTAATAATTCATGAACGGAAGAAAAATGAGCAAAGTTGGCAGCAAGAAAGCGCTACACAGCCCCAATATAGTAGGAGTATTACTATAACATAATTTGATACTATTCTATTATATTCTTTCTGCTAATACTTCATAAAATTATATTATGTGAATTATTGTCACTTTTGAGACCTTATGCATTAACATTGATGTCTACATAGTTGTAATTAATTTGGTCATAAACTTTGATCACGCAAGATCACTGCATTTTCACCAACAGCAGTGTGTACTGAGCTCAGCGCATATGACCAAAATAGTTTCCTCCCACTCAAAATCCTAAGAGATTCCACTTGTTTGTTTAGCAGAAACATCCTAGTATAAGATATGAATTACCCATGCTGAAGATTGAGGGAGAGTCAAGATCAAAGTAATATATCTCATGCACAAGGACGATGAATGAAATGCAGAACTCTAAACCTCTAGTTGATGTTGAACCAACGTTCATTTACACCGGATCACGTGCTACCACTACACAAGCAAGGCCACTGCTCTGTTACCGTCCCTCATCTGACATAATGCATCGGGCTCCCAGCAACCAAATCGTTAAGTTTCGTGTGGTACGCACATATTCGATTGAAACCCAGTTGAAGTTGAATATATATAATGCAAAACAATTTCAATTTTACTGCTTCTAAAACAGTGTTATGGTGTTTTTACTACTATCTTCGGTGGTGTAGTGGAGCATGTGCCTCGATAAGGTCACGTGCGAAAAGCTTAGCAAATAAACTCTAAGTGACAAAGTGATTATTCGGATATAAAATCCGTCGAAATGAATAAACGTAGAAGCATTTTTCTTATTTAAGAGAGAAGTTCGAATTTTCTGAAGTACATCAGTTGTTTTTTAAGACTTCTTATAAGGTGATCTTATGTTGAACAGTGAAACACTAGGATGATTAGGATTTTATCTGTCAGTTACGATGGATCCCTAAGTGCTTTATTGATGTTGGCTCTTTTTGCAATTATGTTGGAATTTTTCAACCTTAAACCCATTTTTTTTTGATATTCTAATTTCTTACAGCCTCAACAATTTTACTTTTATGTCCGAAAAATTGGAATACTATTCTGAAGACTATATCATAAATTTATTCACTTGTACCAGTCCTCATTATATTCGCAACGATATACTGAAAGAAAAATTGCTTATGAGCTTCTCAGTGACAATAAGTGATGCTCTGGATGAACACACAAAAGTTTGTTCTTATATAAATATTGTTGACTATAAAAACATGTGCATCATACTGCAAAGTACTGAAAACAAAAAACGATAACAGTTTTGAAGAACAAACATTCTTGATGAGCCTTCTACGTTAAATCACCAACAATCCTATTCGCTACGTAATTCACACGTACTCAAAGTATTGTTGCCATTACTAAGTCATATAGTGCTTCCCAGTGAGATATTCAGGGAAGACCTTATTCACAAATTGAGTCAGTTAGTGGAAGCCAATCTTTCTAATCTGACAGTAGAATAGATTGAGAAAAAAGTAGTTTAGAAAATGAGTTTCACGAGAATATTCGCATGCTAGTGCACATTCATACTCATTTAACTAAACGTAATTCCACAGATGTAGATTGCAGTGCCACAAGTAAACGCAACTACACGTTACACAAAACTCTCCTTGTACCGCGATATCCTATTTCAACTTGAGTCATGGCAAGGTGCCAAAATTCGCTGCCAACATTTTTCTCATTCAGAAACCTCCCCTTGTACAAGTATTCTACTTTCCCATATCTTACATTGAACAACCGCTTTTAAACAAAACAGTCATTCGTTTTCTAATTATCATTGCTGTTCGAAAACCACAATGAACTACACTATCGCAGTTCATCATAAACTGTCGGTTTCACTTCTAATTAAAATTAGAATACACTCGTCGACCACTTCATAATGATGGAAAAGAAAATTTGTTCTGCATGTTTGCGTATGTGATGTGATGACAAAAACGATGCTCGGCTAGATCTACTACTTTCGCTCATTCCGAGTTCTTCAATCATATCCGCATTTATTCGCGTCTAATCTATTCTAGTTAAGCCTTTTTTGGAAAAAATATTTCAATAAAAAAAATCAGAATTTTGAAAATCTCTTGAGCAGTTAAGAAGCTAGACTTCCCCACCATCGACTGAAGTCGAGCTGCTTCCTTTCAGTGAAATCTCTCTAGCCAGTGTAATTAGAGTGCACTCGTTTCGAAAACGTACATATAGAGTAATCGAATGCATGATCGCCCCTTCACTAACTCTTTGTTAAACTCAATAAAGCCTTCCCACTCATTCCTCCAAATAATTTGTTAATTTCAAACGTAAATTGGTTTCTTTGTATGATCGTGTTGCATACAAGAAACCACTAAACTTGACATCACATATCATTTAGCAATCCTATCCTTCAAATAATCTTTGAACTCTTGAACAACGATTGGTTCCTATGTATAAATAGCATTCCATATAGACACAAACCTTATTCTTTGAAGTTGATATCCCATTCCAATTATCGTTCCTAGAGTGAAAAAGTGGTGTAAATAACTAAAAAAAAAACCCCTCATTAATTGTTGTTATCGTATTACTTCGTTTGATAAAAATTCCTAACTTCTTGAGTATGTGGTTTGCTTTACGTTCACAATAATCAGTCATGTCGATTTTATTGAACATTTACACTTGGCAAGTCATGCTATTCCAAAAAGGTTCAACAAATCTTATTGTTTTCACAGGCAAATTTTCGTATCTTGCTATTCGGACGGTGTTCATCTGTATCAAACACGTAACTATATGAATATGATTTTCTTCCATGCCAACATTCAAAGGTTTTTGGTCCCTAATGTTCGTAACCAACCACTTATAACTAAAAGCAAGAAGGATCATTCTCTTTCATGTGCATGATTACCACCGTCGTTTCACTGGTAACACTAGGACTATCAATACATTAAATGTGAAGCAAAATGACTAGGCGCGAACTACACAATCTACTTTGGTATTCTTGAAAAATTTTATGAAAACCGCAAAAATACAATGAGAAGGACTCGATAATGTGTTTCTATCAAATTAAAAATGTGCATCAAATTACTGCTCTGTAGACTTCCTTTCTTTTTTTTTTTATAAACAACGAGGGCTAGTTTGTCCTTCCCATCCGTACCCCCACGATCAACATAAAATTTTCTTTTGATATATTTACCACCGTAGAGAGAGACCAAAGAAAAGCACCACCTTCTTATCACCTGCTTGACTTTTTAGCTAGATGTGATAACTACAAAATCTCCCGTGGCTCAAAAGTATCTATATAGCTACGTTTTGAATAAGCATTTGTCTATCGCATTTAACAAAATATTCTGGCTTAGAGTAACCACAATACTATTGAGAATGTGAATAAGTAGTGAAGATTTTCCCGTTAGAATGACAGACCGAGAATCACCTGAAAACTATCTCGTTTTTTGAACATCCAATTACAATTGTTCTGAGGTAAATGTCAAAACTGACTTCCTATTGCACAAGGCTATTGATAAAATATTTATTCAACAGTCGTTAACGTTTTGGATTCGTCTTTTGAAGAATGCCTTTTGCTATCCCAATGTCTGTTCAACAAGAAAAGTTGGTGAAATCAAAATTTGACTTAACCATCGTAGTTTTTACCAGATATTTAATAAAATATTAGGTTTTCTCATGAGTTTCGGCAGCAGAGCAATAAAGACCAAAATTAATAACCAACACTAATTAAAATTGCTTAACAACACTATTCAAAGTATGCGCCATCAGCATGAATATATTTCTCCCATCTCTCAGGCGATAAGTCAATACCACACTCATAAAACTTGTCACACTTGGATTCAAAGAAAGTTGTCATATCTCGAAGCAATGATTGATGTCTCGGAACTTCTTCTTGCTTGGACACCGCTCCAGAGAAAGGAAGAGGTGCTAGTCAGACGGTGCGAAATCAGGACTGTAGGACAGATGACCCAACAACTCCCACCTCAGTTCATAGACTTCCTCTTTGTCAACTTGGCGACATACAACCTTGGATTGTCTTAAGCAGGATGAGATTAGTGTGTTGGTGTTACTGGCGCAGAACTTAGCAAAGAACCAAATCGTTCGCCAAGACACAAATCCTTGAGCCTCTCACATAGTTGATGCTCTCGAATGTGGCTTGTGTATCGCGTACCCATTCATACCAGTAAAGTAGCAAACTGCGACGAAGGCTTCGTCGAGCGACATTGCAACAAGTATGGACAAATTTTCCACCAGAAGTAAGCTCAGAAAATTCTTCACAAGTAAATTGGACTTGTTGCGTGAGAGATGGCAGAAATGTGTTCAGGCTAATAGCACATACTTCGAATAGTGCTGTTGAACAATTTCAAATACTTGAAAAATTTGATGTTTATTGCTCTAGCGCCAAAACTTATGAGAAGACCTAATAATTCACCTATTTACATGCAGGTGATATATTCAATGAGCGTTCAATGTATCTGTTCATTATGCTGCCGTGACTTCACCTTTGTTAATCATAAAGTAAAAGCCTACTTCACTACAGTTTTGCAAATCCGATAATACTACAGCTTTGGATTCTCTTTTTTACTTAGTAAATATTGACAGTTGAGAATGTGCATGATGGACTGAAGTATGGCAGTTCATGGACTTGATGCGTAGTCTGAATGCCCTGCACTATCCTTCAAGTGTTGTAATAGTTCGGATTCACAAACCGATGAGTTCACAGCAGATTGAAGGCAGTGAATGTTCGTATATACTTATGAAATATTTTCATTTCTTCTTTCAAAAAAACAAAGAAATTTATAAATAAAGATCAATTTTAGACTAATACAATATCTCATTTCATTTTAACACAACTAACGCTGGAGAAGTGGGTAACTAGGTGAAGAAGTCTTGCCGAGTAGCGCCAAACATCACACACATACCGCACATCGCCCTAACTGGAACCTTTGTAACATATATAGAACAGCGTGACCTCTATGTGGGACCTGGGGCGAAAGTACTGGCAACTCTCAACTTTGAATCGACATGTATCGACTTATAGTGAATTTTTATCAATTGCAGTATGAAAATGTTAGCATTGACAACTTTTGCTCACATTAGGAAAGTCCTATATCACTACGATGGTGCTCCTCAATATATCGCTTATGTCTGCAACTACCAGTCTTGAGTGGAAAAAATTTCCAATCTTCAATGAACTATCCATTTCTAAAGTTTTTAGCGCGAGCATATTCAGAATTTTGACAAAGGCTGCATAAAAGATGTGTTTGCAACTGATCCGATGAAGCAAAGTCTCTTCCAAGAACCTTTAGAGCTTTGGAATACTGCAATACTGCAGTGATAGACGAATTTTATTGATGTATTTTACAAGACTCATCATCACAATTTTATGCGACTCCCAGCGCTTCCTTCATTTGATTCGTCTCCTACATCCATTTAACACAAAAGTCTCAGAACATTTCACGTGTTGTTTCGACCGATGATAGAGAATTTTGTCTTCTTCACAGATGTCGTAGAATAGTAATAGACACGATTTTCTTTACCATCATAAGGCTAACCGAGCTAAGGCGTTTCACTTGACTGATTCCAAAAGAGTTTTGAAAAAGGCGATCGAAGTAACACCTTGTTATCATATTGTTTCTCAACACACTGCATCACTAACTAATCCACTATTCCGTTCCAGTAGAGAAATTTTTGTCAGTTTACGCTATGGAATCACTGAAATTTTATTGTGATTACAAAATCACTTCGTGGTAACCAATTTTCAAGGACCCTATTGATAGGTTGTATAAAAACTTCATGCCGTTTTGGTTTTATATTATGACTTATGCGATGAAATTTCATATTTTTAGGGTCGACCTGCGTGTTTCCTTGTGAACATTTTGGTATACAACTTGCTTGTACTTGTTTCAACATGCACCTATTTTGGGAACAGATTTGCTAGTCACTATGCACGAATGGAGCGTGGGAGAGATATGGTGAAGTGCGCGCAAAACTAATGGAGCTTCCCGTGGACAGCCCGAAAGTGACTGATCTTCCAGACTGTTCTCTCCAGCTTTGAACTTTGCGCACCACTTCCTAGCATTCATTTCTAGACCGTATCATCATCCCAAGCTTCACTGATCTTCAGCGCAGCTTCACCAGCATTTTCCCTTATGTGCTAGGTTCATAACAAGCGAATTTGTTCCCAAAACAAGTCCAATTTGAAGCAACAATAAGCAACTTGTACACCGGAATGTTCGCAAGAAAATGCTCAATTGAACGATACCAAAATCATGCAATTTTATTACAAAAGTCATATTAAAAAACCAAAAGGGCACAACTTTTTACACAACCTATCAATAGGAACCGGCGATGAGCTGTACTGATGAGTTGAGAGTCTTAGCATAGTTATTTCAAGACATGAAAAAAGAAAGTTCCTCCCCAATCAGTAAAATGCTAGCTAAACAGAAATATTGCTCTGACCTACAACACTCGAGAAAGGAGGCAAATATATACCTTAGTATTCAAGTAATCATCATAGCTGCCACATAACATTTTCTCCGTATGAATTTCATTTTTCGTAGTTGCGAAATACATTCATGGCACATTACAAAAATACGTTCCCTATTGTTGGTTATTAATCATGGAAAAAAAACAGATTTTTTAGGGAAAGTTCTGAAATTCCATTTATAGAGCCTTTTCTATATTTATGGTGGCACATTTTTACTATAAAATTATATAGAACAAACAACAAGATCTCATGAAAATGCGTTCAAATAGAGTTTTCAAAAACTTACCAAGCATATAAGCATATGCATTCTTTGATGTTCGATTATATCAAGTTATGGAACTCACAATGGATATGGATCCAAACTTGTCGCCCACTGCCACAGTATTGTAATCCAGAACGCAACACGTGGTGACGTAGCGCGGAGTCGTGTCATCGCAAAAAATCACCAGTTGATTTTCCTACATAAACATAATGTTCTTTAACGCTTTCAAAATTCAAATTTTAAACGATGTAAATTAACATGTCTCTTACAGCTTTCCTATAACGAACAAAATGCACTGATTCCTGAGAATCGGTCACGATAATACGTTGACCAGTTGATTGAATGCCGGTGATTTGAACAGGAAAATTCTAAACATGATGGTAATATTATGATATAATGACCTTATGACTGTTTTGAATCCACAACTGTTAGTAAAACAATAAACTGATTTCCCGATAATATTCAAAGACACACTAAAATCTTTTTCAAATCCCGTGAACTTATTGTTGCAGCCTTAGTGTTATTTCCTTTTCATTTCATTAGACATAATGCAAACATCTATCGAAATCTTGGCGAGAAAGTTGGCATCAGAAAATCCTGAAGAATGCGTTACTCTCTTGCCTTCATCAAGTATCGTTAGCGCATTCGCGACGCCTAATTTTCCGTGGCGTTCGCATGGGACATCTAATTTATGTCGATTCGCCGTGATCCCAATGATGGTCACACTCGGGAAAGTGTCGCGCGATTTCGACGCGATTTTCGCAGCATAAATTAATGTCTTTTTGCATTTTGAATGATAATCTTTCTGCTTCGCTTATCCTATGTATAGTCCATCTGCCGTATACACCAGCCATATTTCAGTGCATATAAAACTCTTGTTTTCAAAAAGAAAAAAAAAACTCGCTCTCTGTGCAATTCACCACATCGATTAAAAATTAGGAAACATTTCGCACACTCTCTTCACTAGCAATAGTGTCTTGTCGAAAATGAGCAATCAAGTGAGAAAATATGAAGAGAGCTACCTTACAGATGAGATGTGGTCCAGTATTTAGATAAGACAAGTTACCACTCGATGAGAAGTGGTGCACGAAAAAACTGGTGCGCACCAACATGGGCCATGATAAAAAGAGCTTCCTGGGGATCATACAGGCCACTATGTCCCATTTGAGCTGACTTCCAAAGAGATCACGTCATCAAACGCGTTAGAGGTGACTAAATGAAGACATCTATGTAATGACTCGTGGTGGCTCACAAATCTAATACGTCAGCTCTGCAAGCTTTCTTAAAATCGTAATAATGGTTAACGCTTATTTAATCAAGTGTGGACAATTGCTTACAACGAACGTCATGACGTAGCTACTTTAGATACAGAAACGGCAGCAATAACCACTACATAACGGCAAAAAGTAACTACAATGTCACTAGAAGCAATATTCTTTTGTGAAACGCTCGAGGACCTCAAATGCACACTCCTCACTATTCCTCACTATTCAGAATACGGAAGCAAACCTACTCCAGAGAGGAACTCGTCTAAATATACTGTATGCCATTCGCATGTTGCCATGACAAATCAGTGTGGAAACCAAGAAACCACTTCCTTAGACGCCCTATACATTGAATACCGCTCCTCCTATTCAATCAAATAGTGTGACCTGTAATCCTGCAACAACATAAGTCGAGCATCACAGCCCTTACAGTCCGATATTTTTCCTATTTTCTCTTCTTCTGTGTTTTTCTCAGCGTGAATAATGTAATTCTTTAGCATAACAGCAACTTCTAAAGCGTTTAATACTTGACCTAAAATGCAACAATATGAAGCTGCGAACATTTCATCAGGTACATCTATATTCCAAAGCTAATTTTTGGCAATCAGTGTACTAGAACAGCTTTCAAGTGTCACATCCTTATTTAACCAAAATGTTCGAAAAAGAAACAAGAAAACCCAAAAAACCTCTGCAGTTGTTAAGTAAAAAACGCGCATTTAGGGTTATTTGAAGTATTTACATTCAAGAAACTTGAAAATCATTATTATTAACAGCACAACGCGGTCTTCGCCTCTCCACCGCTTCGTTTCGTTTACTACCAAACGTGAGTAACAAATATTTTCATTCTAGGATAAGCAGAGGTGATGAGCTAAAGATAATCTCCAAATCACCAAAGACGAGATGATTGGGAATCCAGTTCATAATACTACGTGCACATTCTACGAATGGTCACGGAATCCTGTTCATGCTCAATTTTTTCGGATATTTGCTATCATTTCGGTGCTAACAGTACTAGTAGTTGTCGTTGTACTTGGGAATGCACTTGTGATTGCTGCAGTGCTTTTGCGCCGACGACTACGCTCTGCTACTGGGCTGCTAATTCTCTCGTTGGGAATAGCGGATCTTTTGGTATGTTCTGCTTTGAAGGTTCGTAGGCGTTCAACATTCGTAAGTATGATCACAACCGTTTTAAGGTAGGAATCGTGATTCTTCCATTCAGCATTGCCAATGAAGTACTAAACGGATACTGGATATTCGGTGAGGCCTGGTGCACTATATGGTTGACGATGGATATATGGATGTGCACAGCCTCTATCTATAATCTTGTTGCCATTTCAATTGACCGATACGTAGCTATAATCAAGCCACTTAACTATCCGATGCTAGTGACGAAATTTCGGGCCCGCTGTACTGTAGCGATTGTTTGGATTGGCTCATTCATTATATGCAGCCCAAGTTTTTTTCTCGCTTCTTCTATCAAGGATATGGATCAAGAACCCTGCAAATGCACACCTGCTAATGCCGGCGGAGTTTACATCACAATTAGTGCTTCCAGCAGCTTTTACGTGCCTATGATCATTGTTATATTCGTATATTTTCGTATTTATGTTGCTGCCAGAAGTGCAACGAAACGTATGCACTCAGGAATAGTGCAACTGACTAATGTGAATAAGAACACCAAGAGTTACTTGATTAGTCATCCAAATTTACTGGCCAAAGATCCGCTTCCTATACTACGAGTGCATCGTGGATCCCCCTCCATAGCAAAACTTCGTTCGTCACACCTCCATTCGAAAACGTAAGTTCTTAGGAATATGAATCACTCCGCTGGTTGATATGGTGATTATATGATCTGTACACATGTTTCAGAAATACTCACATTGGTTCAAGCACTGTTCCTGAAGAGGGGACAAGATTAGGCAACGGATTTTTTTCAAGCGTTAAGCATGATAACGAAGGACAATGTTCAGCCTCACAATTGATGACGCGAGCAATAAGGTCGTCACAACAGAAATTGATAGCGACAAATCCAAAAAATAAAATGGAAGACAACAAAGTATCGGAGCAATTTCCAAAGTAAGCTACACTTCTTACATCAAACCGCGAAAAGTACTTCTAAAATCCAAAATTCAACCATTACTATTTCCAGTGCAACAGCGATGGAGGAACTACCACAACCATGGCCAGTAGAGGAAAAAACCACACCAACATCAACAAAATTACAAGTGCAAGACAGATTTAAGAAAAACCCAATACGAAAGTTCATCTACCGCATGGAAAGTAGAAGCGGTTACACTTATGAAAAACGCCTTTCAATCGAGATTAAAGCAGCGAAGATGGTGGCAATTGTCACTGGTTGTTTCATATTCTGCTGGTTGGGATTTTCATTACTCTACGGCCTAGAGCTGCAAACGAACGACGTCGTTTGGTCTGTGCTATTTTGGCTAGGATATTTGAACTCAGCGCTGAACCCTATCATTTATACTGTGTTCAATCGCGAATTTCGTACATGTTTCAAAACATTCCTAAAATGCCACCATTTGAGTCATCCTCGAAATTCAAGTAAGGTAAGCAGCAAGCTTATTTCTAGTGTACTTTGCTTCAAGATAAATTCAATTTCGAGACGCCACGCACATTATATGAGTATATTGAATTATACCTAACATACAAATATATTATACAAATATTACAATATTTAATAATATCTACGTAGTACAATACGTTCGTAAGTAGTAACTAGTACGACTACGCACGTATATATACATATATATGCATATATATATACACATATATACATATGTATTTATATACATATATGGACATATGAACAATACATATACATATACACGCGTACATGTATATGTATGTATATGCATGTGTATGTAAACGTACACGTGTACATACAAAAATATGCACACGTAATATATCGAAATTCACATATATATAAAAGGATAAGGATAAAGCTCTTGGCGTTGATCAATCCCTGAGGGATGCGCCATGCATTCGACTTCAATTTTAACTTCGTTTGAGGTGATTGAATGCACATCTGGCCTTTACAATGACTCGCGGTGGCCTCCCGCTGAACCGAGTCAGTGCTGCTTATCCTCCCAGACAAGTCTGAGACCTGTCTGGTACCAATTTACCGACCCCGGAGGGATGGGTGGCTTGGTGAGCCATGAGCGCGAGATCGTCACATATATATATATATATCTATATATACATATATACATATATACATACATATACCTGTATACGTACATGTAATATACATGTATATATACAATACAGTAACACAGTTGTTGCATGCACTACAGAATTTCACTTGTAAAAGTGGATGATATGCAAAGCCCACAATTTTTTTTTGTTCTAGATGATCATACGCTATAAAGCTAAAGCAGCAAAGCAATAGAAGTTACCAGGCGAAAATATTTGTTACTATTAACTTTGTATAGAGTAGATATGTAGTGGAAAGGATTATTATCATGCTTTTTAATGTACCGAAATTTCAGTACGCCAACAATAAGCTGCACAATACAAATGTTCGTTTTGGCGACAACAAATATCGGATCCCATCACCTTCACCATAAAAGCATAAATTATGAATCTATACACTATTATTGTTGGTAGGATATGTCTTTGTAAGTAAACATGTGATACAAACATTAGTGCTTCAAGCGGACTACTGATTTTGTTGCCCTAACAGGCGAGATGAACACTCTGTTTTGTTTTGCGATTGTAATATCTCGACATTGGATCTCACTGAAGAAGCATTATTGAAAACTCCATGTTTTTTTTTGAACAGTAGTTACACATTACCTTGTTACAATTGTGTCACAACAAAGACATTTAGTAAGAGAAACAGAAATAAGAAACAACAGAATCCTCAGATATTATAACGATGATATTTCCCATTCGCAAGTTCACCTTTTGTCAGAAAGGTTGAAATTTTCACAAGGTATGGCAAAATATCAATGTAATTTTGAAAGAAACTATATGGTTTAGAAAATTCGAAGAATTATTCTGTGAAGCGATGACAGAAATGTTCAGTAGAATAGGTTCAGACTAAATTTTGTAGGATTTTTGCTCAATTTTGAATAACTCACTGCAAAACCTACTTATTCTCAGCAGCTAGTAGTGGATAGGAGAATGTACTACCGGAGATGAAGAAAACTTACATCAAAAACAAGCCTATTCTATTGAAATCACCCACCTTATTCTCACATTTTGCAAGCAGCTTCTTCTTTCCGAATTCATACAGTCGCAAGTGATTTGACATACCAACGAGAGCTGAACCTCGGAAATCATGAATAGCATTCACTGGCTGGAAACAACTCTCACATTGAACAATAACGAGATAAAACCGTCAATGAGAAAATTCTCCAAACAAAAACGAACCCTTGGTGTCTCTGTACGATGTATGAGTTCGAACCTATCACCAGCAGCCGTTAAAAGGAATGTGTAGATACAGCCTCTGGTGCTTTTAGCAACCTTAGAACGAAATCTGCGTATCACATACACAACATCGACCCAAGCATAAAAAATTGCGAACCTTATCTAGTTTTTGTGCTATTGTACAGCCGACAAGAGCCATAAGTGTATCCTGATGAGATGCGAATTGCACAAGAGCGATGCTGAAATACTCAATTTCACAAAAAACGCTCTACTGTTGAGTGCCATGAATTTCGACATCGAAAAGGCCTACCACTTCGCAGCTTCGTCTTGTGGAAGTTCAAACATTGATAAAACTTCACCGGTTTTTATGTTTAACAAACGTACTGCTGATGCCCATTTTCCTGAATGTGAGAATTACTCGGTTAACACAACTGTTTTTTTTTTCTACAATCTCAAAAAGGTACTATGCAATGATATTTTACCTGGTGCCGCCTTGGCGGCTCCATAAATTGTCTCGTCGGGGCGATTATTTCGCAAAACGTCGGCTATTTCCTTTGCCAGTTCAACTTCTTCCATATCATTTGCAAGTCGAACAATATCCTGAAGTAATGTGAATGTTATACATTCACAACGACAGGACCAAGCAAAGAGAATTTATTTTATTTCTTAACCAAAGCGTCTAATTTTTCTCTGGGATTTTCCTCCTTACTTCTGTCTATATTAAAACCACATAATTTCGTATAGATAAAATTTGTTTCACATCAATTTTCGAAAGGAAGGGATTACTTTCTAGGATATCCACCAACATTGTACCAATATCCATGCGATAAAAAACCTAAATAGTGCTGCCATGATTCTAATCTGTGAGAATGTTTGAAGCCTTATCGGGGTTGACATATTAGAGGCATACAAAGTTTCGGCGGTGTTGCTCGCTTCATCAATGGCCCACACCCCATAATGAAAGCTACTTTATAGAAGGGTCACCATTCTCACAGGACTGTATTGAATGTTTATAGCGAGATTCAAACACAGTCGATGAAGTAAATTACTGTCACAAATCCTAGAAAGTATATGATAAGCTGCAACAGGGCATCACTGCACACACACGATCATTAGTTCCATTCAGCCCATAGACTAAATTTTACATCCACTAACACTTCTTCAGAGTCCATTGGTAAGATATATTTCACAAATAGTGACGAGGGTTTGAAGGTCCAGTTATAATATGAAAGACCATTTCGCAAGGTAAGATACTAAGATTGCGCAGTGGCACGAAAGACGAGTGATGGTTTGGATAAATATTGTACTTCGTAGATATACTTTCTCCATTATACTCTAAATGACAGAATCCATTCCTTCTTCAATCAAAGAACCTCCATTTGATGGAAACAACAGTGATTTGATCCGCATACTTACCGACTCAGATCTCCTCATTATGAATCACGAATGAGATACTTGACTTAAACCTCATAAGCAAAAAAACCGGTAATTGACTTGCTATGCAGGCGGATAATCTTCAATAGGCAGTGTGATATGAGCCCGTGTCTATTCATATGTAGAGGAGGAACGAATTCACCGGTATAAACTGACGTAAAACTCCTTCCGGTTACTATTTTGTGACATACAAATCTTTCGTTGCAACTCTTGTACGCAACTGACAGGGTACCTAACACAGACCAATACATCACATGTCGGATCATCATGACAACTATCTCCTACACCTAATAATCAGCAAGAAAGCCGCTTGTCCGTATGAACTTGTTACATAACCTATTACATATATAGTTTTGCAACAGCAGTTTAGTATGCAGTGCTGGATCGGTAGTAACTGAGTGACTTTAGCAAACGAAACTCACATCAGCCATGTCATTACGTTTTCTATCAAGGGTAATCGTTGTGTAGGCTGCATGGTCAGTCTCGATCACCATCAACGTAGTTGCTGTTGGATGAACGATCATTCGACGTGGGGTGAACTTGAGCGGATAGGATATATGGTTGAATGAGGCGCCGAGTTTTTCCACTGCCATAATTCTTAAATAAACTTAGTAATATTTACGATGAAACCGAGCGCAAAGTCCTTAATTACCTTAAAGTATTTTCTGCAATAGCAACG
This sequence comes from Parelaphostrongylus tenuis, assembly GCA_019055375.1. Taxonomy (NCBI): domain Eukaryota; kingdom Metazoa; phylum Nematoda; class Chromadorea; order Rhabditida; family Metastrongylidae; genus Parelaphostrongylus; species Parelaphostrongylus tenuis. Next base: position 24,006 of record JAHQIW010000720.1, on the reverse strand, counting down.
ATACCCTCCAAGCACTGTTCTGAACTGAAACTGGAAGCAGATTCAAGCGTTACATAGCTCAAAGGAGTAAGATGGAAGCGATTCTGGTAATGATACAGCAGCCAGGAACGAGAGGACGTGCACATAACCTAGAAATATAACTACAAAAGAAATCTAAGTGTTATGAACACATTAATGATAACATAATAAGCAATGGAATTTCGCTAGTTTTATTCTAGGCAACTCGTCTTTCACATCTACCGTCCCGATAGCAATTATTTCTATATTCTATTCGCTTCCTCGCGTCCACCATCAAGGTCTTTCAATTTTTATGACGATGTTCAACTTGCTTGAAGACTTTCTTCACGTTAAAAATTCTGCTGATTGCTGTTACAAGCAACTTAAAGGAAACCTTTCAAGTCTGACCTATCAAAAGTTAGTTTCTCAACAACTTGACACTTTTTCCGTAATTGGAGTCTTTCAATTCTCCGTAAACTATGAAAAATACTTTGCCCGTCGCTGCTCAAAGTTCTCTGAAAACTTTTGAGATATATTTAGTGAAGACAGTTACAAAGCGTGAGCATTTTCATTCGTTACATCGTTCTCAATCGGTCGTCGAGCATTCGCAGTTCTTGCGAGGAATAAAAATTCCAAGACACAGAAGATCGTTTCTGTACAAAAACTTTGGTAACTGCTCAAAACGACGACTCGAGAACACTGGCATGGCTGTCGCAGAACTCCACTGAGTATGCTCATCAGCATTTGTCGATATCCCCGAAAGTGAGAAATCCTCAAAGTGTGACAGAATCCGAGCACTACCTCAAGCGGCTGTATTTGCTACGGCTGCAGAAATATCAGATTAATTGTAACAAAAAAATAACTCGCAGCATGTACTCTACACTTAACCTCACATGAGATGAGGTAAAATAAAATGGGAATAAAAAAAACCCAACTAACCGCATCTTTGTTCTGACTACGAACACGAAACACGCGAACTGGTCTTGTTCCCAAGTACCTCGTTCTTGTATCCATCATATCTCCAGTAACATTGTCCACAGTTGTGCGTAGTAAACATCCATTCTATACAATAGTAAAAATTACAACTCCGACTATTAAGATGCTTCTTATCAACTAGAAAATACAGAAGTAACCAAATCCTCTAGTGATGTGAGAAAAATAATAATAGAGAAAATGGAATGACAGAATGTGCTGTTGACATTCGAACCTGAAGACCGATATTCAAATGAATAGTCGAAGATCCCTTATTATCCTCACTTGTTGTCTCCAATAGGAGAAGCGATTCTGGCTGTGAGGGTAGTGCTTGCATACTACAAAAACTCATTTGATTTGGACTTGGTATTCTAAGCATCAAGTGATTTCGCACTGATTAGAACTATCAATTTGTTTGAGAAGAGAAAAAACGCACCTCAGAGGACTTAAAGTATCCTGAGGATCGAGAGAAATCACACGTACTGTGCTGTCGGCAATCCCAACAGTAAGGAATCTCGAACGAAGTTCGCCCTCAGGGATTTCACTCAAACTCATACATAACACTTCATGAGGCCAAGATGTGCGTTCAGTGAACTCATTCAGTTGGCCAGTCTAGAAATAATAGTGCTACAAAATATGTCCCTAGAAAAAGAGCGGCCGATATAAAAGTAGGAAAAAACTGCGAGAGAAACAAAGCATACTGGATCCAACTCGAAGTACACAAGTTCGCCACCGGCTAACGCTACTGCCACTTGTCGTCTGAATTTTTGGTGAACAACTAGTGAACAGCTAAATCATAGTCTTCAAGAATAAAAAAAAGACAAAAATCCACACCTATTCATTGCACACTTGACAATTTGTCGTTTTCCCGGTGTCTTCCACTCATTTACTCGTCGATCAGAACGAATGTGTCGAATTCCTTCAGGATAGATCTAAAGCCGGATTATTAGAGCCACTATTACTATTACTGCTACTATAATTATTTATTTTGGATGCTAGTAGTATACGTCATCGTTATTAAAGCTACTTTGGGTGTTTAGTAAGGTCAAAAGGAGGTTGTCAATTAATCTTCTAAACAGGAGAAATTTAACATTTCCGCTTGAAAGTCTTGCTAACTTTCATGTCCCTCTGAAAGAAAGAAATCCAACGAAACATGAAACAGAGACGGATAAAAATAAGACTCACTTGGAGTAGAGAATCGTCTCCAATAATTCCACAACCAAGGGTAGGTGTGGTTGCCATGAATCCAGAATCATTAGCTTCTTCTACCGTCTCACCAATTGCTAGCACTAGTGTTGCATTTATGAACGAGACCACAATATAGGCATCGTGTTTATCTGCAATGAATGAAGATTAGAATGATTATATCACCGTACAAGACACATTATTTCACTTCTGCAATAAACATGCATCAAATTTATGAGTTATATAGATGTTTCGGTTCTGCCACTGGAAAGTTTCGCCTCACTAATCTTCCTTATGAGTAAGACTTCTGGTCGGCTTGCTGCGATGCCCGGCTATTTACAGTGATTCAAGCCTTCTCGGGAAATGAGGGTCGTTTCTCGACACGAAAATTTGAGGTCCTTACGCTGGACAAAGCTTTTTCACCAAAACTATAGTAGTCATTCAAAAGGTTAAACCCAGCAACTTTGACTTTGCGACTGGTCTGAAAAGGCCTTTTTAGTATGTTGTAGCAGCGAAGATAAAATTATGTTTCACACTTAAAGTCCTTGTTTGCACGACTAGGGTCTGTGTATGGCTTGTCATAAGATTAGACTGATAAGTATTCAATAGCACATATCTCGGCGATTCCAAAGCAAAATTCGGCATCTGAAGGGTCTTCATAGTGCGCTGTACGAGCGAAAACAGAACTACATTGGACACTCAAAGTTTCCTTAGCACATAAGAATTAAATGTGTACAATAAGCACATGAGCGCGTAGAGAACATTTGGGAGTATTAGAATGATACAAGAAACCTAGAGCTTTTTCTGAATCAAGAATACTTGATAAACAATGAGAATCACAAAAGCTGTGAGGAAGTTATATGGGGCGAAAAATATACCAACTTTGAAATTCACGAGAAAAAAGGGAATCCTGCCCTTTACCTTGGCGTGCAACTAAATGAATATCCTTGTACATGTGTGCTCGCGGATACTACAATGGCAGTCGGTACATTAATCGAACAAAAATTCTTCATTCAAGTGACCGAAGGAGGAGTGGAGATTTTAGGTCAAATCACGAGTCTGTGTAATACAGTAAGCTTATGGGACCTCATAAAAAAGGTGTGCTACTATCGGCGTCCCTAAAACGTGACGAGTGCTATTGTCCCATAAGATTACGAAACTGCAAGTAATATAGATGATGGTGCAATTATGACTTCCTGCTGTAATTTGCTTTTTGCCGGATCTCATAAACGCTTATTTTTCATCTTTGTGCCTAAATACACTGAAACAAACCATCAACGTTCTTCTTCACAGTCCACACAGCATTTGGGTTACCTGGTAGCTCCGAAACTGCCATTTCTGATACCTGCAGTTGATGATTTAATTGAAAAGGACGAAAAAAAAAGAGAGAATAGAGCAGACATCACGATACCTCTAAACCGTTCCGTAAAACACGGAGTGTGGACCTGGCTCCTCTGCCGACTAATGCGTATATCTGGGGTGCGTCTTCATGGGCTAAGTCACCAATCTAGAAAGCATCCTTTTTACTTAAGACTCATATGGATACTAACGGACTTGAAATCAATATTAGCTCACGTAAGCATCCGTAAATGGGCATAAACTATCGATCCGATCTATTGGAACGAGGCTTTTTAGCTCGCGAATACCATAGAAAAATGTCTCGCCTTCGTCCAAATGCATTTTAGACGAGAATTCCGGTTCTTCTGGATCATCTCCGAGATTTGCTATTTGATAGAGATGACTGTAATGGAAATACGAAATTAAACTGATTTTTTGATACTCTCTAATCAGGAAATAGTATTAGGGTCAAGGAAAAGTGCAGCTCACTGATCTCCGAATTCACTGGCAACAAAAAGGAATCCCGTTTTGAGGATACACATTGCATTTGCAGCTGGAACAGTATCAAAATATTTCACTTTCATCTCCGTCACCAAATCTTCGTCTGTCTCCAGTGTTACCTATATTTCAACGAAGTGACTGTGTTGGTGGTTGAGACAAGAGTTCTACAAAGGAAAAAGGCAACACGATTAAGGAAAAAAAGTACGCCACAGAAATCGTGTCATCAGAAATGAAAACATTAACTATTATGTTAATACGCTTTTCTAACGAAAGAGAAAGTTTAAAATCAAAACAGTGCCTTAAAAAGATCTCCCTGTTCAGTTTGCAGAAGGAAAAAGTACAGCAGCTTTGTCTTATGTGTAGCAGCGCAAATAATCATAAGTGAGCGGTCTGGATCATCAAGATCATTCTGAAAAACACTGGATCATTTAAGGATGACTAAGGAGAATAAATTAAACAAAACTGACTCTTCTGCGAGGAATGGGACATCTGATATCAGGTTGCTCGCCCAAATTTTTATAGATAAGGTAGTTCTCACAGCACAAAATGACGCCAGATGGACCCTCGTTACCTCCAGGAACTGCAAAAATACCAATAATAGAAAGCCACTGGAAACACGAATGACTCCGCAATACAAACAAACCGGCAATGATCATTGTTGCTTTGTCATCTAAAGGTTCTGCATACTTCCTAACCACATGATTCAAAACCCAGGTCCAACTCGTAAAACGTCAGGGTTTGTTTTGTAGTATGAAGTGCTTCACCAGATGGGTCATGTTCAGCATCCTTGAAAAAAAAAGTAATATTTGAGAAGAAAACAAAGCGTATGAGAAAGAATACCAACCTCATAGTCAAATTCCAGGCAAGCAAATGTAGGGTTTTCGAACCCAACATCGATTCCTACCATTCCATAGCACAGTGTAAACTGTTTATGAGCTTCGAGTGGAGATGAAATGGTAAGACGTGCCTCAGCATCACGATTCATTATATAAACCAATTTTTGACGTTCGATGGCACCTGATATAGTATCCAAATAATCGCTGACTGAACTTTAAATCATAGAAGAGATGGCGTCAAGAAATACCGATCATGATAGCTCTTCCTTTCGGATCTACCGCCAAGTAGTGGCCAGGAACAATTCGACGACATCCTGTTTTTCCAAAGGTTTCCTACAAAAAAGAAGTTTGATTACATTAACGAATATAGCTCTAACGAAATGAAACAGGCGGTGCAGATGAACAATAACCTACTTGATGGACACGAAGAAACGAGTTCTTATCTGTCGAGTATTCCAACACTACGATACGTCCTGAATCCGAACCAACTGCGATGTAATCTGAAAAAAATGGGTTAATTAGCGTCAAGAAAAATTTCATCGTAAGAAAAAATGGTAGAATGTATGAGACTACCTTTTGAACCGCCAGTAAGCCGAAATGGTATGAGAGAACGTATGATACCAAACACTTCATGGCTGCACAGAACCTTAACATCGCAAACATATTGCTAGTCATCTAACTGATAAAATAAAAAAAAATTGCGCTCTTGGCGTGGATCAATCCTTGAGGGATGCGCCATGCATCTGACTCCATTCGTGGAACCGTTCGAGGTGACTGGATGCGTCACTGGCCTTCACAATAAGCCGCAATAATAGACCCATGTACCGAATCGGTACTGCTATCCTCCCAGACAAGTCTGCCCCAATTCACCGACACCATAGTAATCGAAGATGTTTGGTGAGCCTGGACCACGGGATCGAACCTTCGACCATTTATTGAGCAACCGTTTGTCTGTCGCAGAGCACCTCTAACCACTGCGCAATACTAAGTACCCGGACTTAATCATTATAATTGACTTTACCTTGATTTTACCCGTAGTAGGATCGCAAAAAAGCAGTTGAAGGGTAGAGCCTCGACCAACACAGATCTCCTAGAAAACATCGACTATTTCAAGACTTGGTCACGACTTAATATAGACAATACAGCTAATTACTTGAGCTTTCGGTGTTCCAGAAAAATTTCCGTGTACGGCTTGGTTGATGGCAGTTTGTCCTTGGAGAGTGAGATTATACAGATGCATTATGTGATCCTAGATGGCTTATCAATGCAGAAGCTTTCCAAGCTAGATCAATGACACATCCACCGGAAATATTGACTTATATTAGTCCAAGGGTTTCGCCTTACAAAAAGAACTACGTGCAACCGATTTCACAGATTCTGACGATCAATCCAAAGAGTTTGACGAGACGAAAGATGAACAATAATGACTCCATGAAAACAACAACGCCAAAGAGATCATTGCTAAAGTAATCACAACCTTAAAATATAAGAGAATTGAGTGGTAAGCAAAAACAAGAATGAGTGGTCGAGCAAATGTGCCTCAGTGGTGTAGTGGTAGAGCACGCGTCCCTGGATAGGATGAAACGTGAGTTCGATTCCCGCCTGAGGTCGTGTTTTTGCTCACCACTCAGTTCTCTTAGAAATATTAGAAACATCATAACAGTGCGAAATGCACTATAAATACTATCAATTTCGAGCCTTAAAATATAGTTTTGAGAGCAGTTCTCACTAATTCTACCGCTTTTGACTAGAAGTTACTTAATGGGTCTTCTCATAAGTTTTGGCACTGGAGCAATACAAAATTGATACTTTACACAAAATAATGGCAATCATTCGATAGTCCAAATCCGGAGAATTTTGATGCAAAGACTGGTTTTTGAAAAAGGTTAATACATAGGGCCATTAGAGCCAAAGGAAACTCATGTTTCGCAATGAAAGTAGATAGCTCGTCTCTTGAACTTCATAGCGAGTTTATGTGGCAATGTGAAACACGAAAAAATTTCTTTTATGCCTATACTACGATAGAACGAAGTCTCCTCTACAACCCTCATACGAAAAACCTAGGAGTTTTTCCCAAAAGAGAGAAAAAATTTCCAAGTGAAGAAAAATGGCGCGGCTCTCGAATGACGCGCGTTTTCGAGGTGGCAATTACAATCGTTGCGCAAAGCGTCACTCAACCGAGATTTTTTCCTTTCCGGGGGAAAAAAAGGCCTACGTTTTTCGTATAAGAATTGTAGAGGAGACTTTGTTCTATCGTTCTATAGGTACGAAATGATTTTTTTTTTTTTGATTCACATTACCAAATAAACCAGCTGTGAAGTTCGAGAGACGAGCTAGCCACTTCGAGTGCGAAACATGACAGTTTCCTTTTGCTCTAACAGCCGATTCAAATGGATCGTTCAAAAAAAGAAAAAACAGTTTTAGCGTCGAAATTGTCGAGATTCGGGCTATCGAATGACTAGCACTAATACTCGTACATCATCAAATTTGCTGCTTAATGCTCTAGTGTGAGAACTAGCGAGAAAACCAATATATTAGACGCTGCTGAAGGACTTCAAAGATCCTCAAGAAACCTAGTGACAATTGGTCTTACTCATCTTGCACTCTAAGCCTCTAATGGCAGAAGAAACAGCTCAAAACCGGACAGACGTTGAGGCCGGGATTTCGCAGATTGTCGGGGGCGACATCAACTCGTCTCTGAAGCGTTATTCGAATGGAAAAAGGGAAAGGGAATCTCTCCATAGAGAAAAAAAATCCCGCAGAATGTCGCTCGATTCAACGCTTTCGTGCGGCTCCCGGGACTTTTCCGAGATCGATGGCCGACGTCGGATTTCGCTCGAATAGTCAACAAAAAGTGGGGGAAATAAATGAACGGAAGGAATGAATAGATGGAGAATTGAATAACGAAATCAAAGATAAAGTTAGATCGATAAATTGAGTAGGAAACAACCCGTGATAGGAATTTTTCGGTTCCCAGTGGGAATGAGGAAGTTCTGGCGGAGACCACGATCCGCCCACTCACTACTGGAAACAGACACATCGAAATGGGAGGTGGAGAAGTCGGTTAAGAAAAGAGGAAAAATTCGAAGCGCTGCGCAACGGTGCGCGTCACGGACATTACACCCTAATTGACGGCATCGCTCTTTTGAATGACTGCGCCGAAGCTCGATCTTCCGACCCCTCGCTCTCTCCGCCTCTTCACGTCTTGACCGATAGACTATCTGTGTAGAGGAGAAGACCTCATGAGACTTTGTATTTGAGAGCGGTTCTCTTCCGTTATCAGGACCCCCTTAATTTTTGCGAAGGTCTGTCAGCGATTCTCCTGTAAAATTGATACTTCACTTGGCACACGACGCGATCGCCCGTTGGCAGATTTGCTTCCATGACAAAGCGGTGGTCTTCTAATAAAAATATAGTTTTTTAACGCCATCAAAGAGTAATTTATCGTTAGTAAATTAGGAGAGATCACAGAAAAGAACATGATAAGGCAGTAATTAGTTGAAATAACCTCAAGGCTTCCTGTAAAGCATCGCATTTTTGAGAGGGAAAAACATCTTCGGATCTCTCAACTTGCTTGATCACGCGCTCTCCCTCTACCCCTCCTCCAGGTACATACGAAAAAAATCATAAAAAGATTTTTCCAAAGATCAGAGTATTGTCAGAAACGTGGTCTCCCATTTATAATCTCGGAGCATTGTCGGAAGAAATGTGAAGAAAACGAGGTGAAATTGCATCGCTGTCGGAATCAATGGAGCTTTCGGAATGAAAAGTAAAGATTTCCAAAAAAAACTGGCCGATCTTTTCTAGTAAAACTGCATCGATATTGAAAAATTTGCAGTGAAAGTAGTGTGGAATTCACGGTGAAGTTCTTCGAAAGTAAAACGTTATCGTTGTTCGGCTAGCAGAACAACCGATTTCACAAGAAAATCTATATCTAGCAAACTATCGCATGACTACAAACTCGTGTATGAAATAAGAGAAAATCTCACATAACAGCTGGAAGTATGTTCCCTTCGAAAGCATATAGTTTTCTTCCTGAAATAGGAACACTTTGGACACATGAGTGTTTTTTTCCGCTGAAACCTTCTTCAAGGAAGTTCCTTCTGTGATACTGCACCATTCAATGACATGACAATGCCACATCAAAACTCCGATGTACCAGTTAAGTTCCCATCATTCAGTAACAGCACGAGCCAATGCCAATTTCATGGCATGCGACGTGGCGATCGGTGCATGAAACTTTATACATTACTAGTCCGCAACGTGTTATGAGCTTAAATCTCGGAGTGTTTAAATATGTGCTCGGTTTACGCTGTCTTCTTAGTGCGTGCTGAAGTAGTGAGAATAATACTGAGTTTAACACGCGACGCATGTTATCGCGCGTGTTTTCGTTATTCATTAAAAAGTGTTTTTTTCTCTGTTTTGTCGATATTTCTGTTTTTTGGATTGAAATTGTAGAAGGAACTCTCTCCTATCATCCCGTCGGCTTGAGCTTTTCCTTTTCTACTTGGCTTACCAAATGTAAATGCAAAAAAAAGAATGTGTTGAGCAAATTTAGAAGTGTTAGAATCATATGTTTGCAAAGAAGGCATTTTGAGCACTCTCACAAAGATTCGCTGCATGGTTCGCTGCTACAGCACCCTAAAAAGGTTTTTTTTTGCAAGAAAGAACTACATTACTGAGATCTGTGGGACTTTAACTATCATATGATTACTAAAATTCTAAGGGAGAATGGGAAAAGTTCAAAGAGCAAAAGATGGGTCCCGATTAGGGAAAAGAACCGTGAGAGCTCCACTCTATTCCTATCCTTGTCTATGTCGTCGTTACAAAAGATTCTTTGATTCAAATTTGTAAAGAATCAAATATCTGAAAAAAAAAAGTTTCAAAAAGAAATGTAAAACTTCTAGAATATCCGCCTCATTCGTTGCAAATGTGTTCACTAAAAAATTCACATCGGGAAGTACTACTGCGTTTCACTGGATGACATTCCACCTGCACATCAGTTTTTCCTTTAAAAAAAAACTTACTTTGGTGAAGGGAAGGTTAGAAAAGTGCGAAAAGAGCGAGAAGAAAACTAAACTGAAATCGTCACGATGAGATACGAGAATCGATACCGTGAAAGGAGGGTAGGTAAGCGATGACCTCCGTGGTTTAGTGGTAGCACGCGTCCCCGAAATAAGTGAAACGCTGGTTCAACACCCGACAGAGGTCGAAATTTTGCCCACCACTCAATCCTCTTAGGTATGTTGAAAACTTCATAGCACTGCGAGAAAAAGTAGTGAAAATGTAAGGAATCTTGAATTTATCATCGATTCATTTGAACAACTCACAACCCGTATCGGACGATTGTGGTTGAAACTATGTGGTTCTGTGCCGGCTTTGACCATCTTCGTTGCTTACGCACCAACATCAAACTATGACGAAGGAAGTCGAAGCGTTTTATATGGACCCAGAAAAATTCTTTAGAGAAGATCATACATTCTTCAAGGTCATTGTCGGATATTTAACGCAAAAATTGGACCTAGAAGAACGTCTGAAGAACATCACATACGGACCCACGGACTAGCACGAAGTGAACAGGGTGAGAGGCTAGCTGAGTTTATCATGACGACCCAAACCATCCATGGTAGCTCTCAATTCCAAAAGCCTCTTTCTCAGCGATGCACGTGAGAGTCTCCCAATGGAGAATACCATAACGAAATAGACCACATCTTAGTAAATTGAAGGTTTTGCCTGACCGATGTCGCTGTTGTTCCTAAGTTCTACAGGGGATCAGACCACCACCTTCTTCGCGCCACGTTCAGTTTTCGAGGAGAGAAGAGAGAGCCGCTAAATCAAACAACGAAGTCCCAGAACTCCCATAAACTGGGATGTATTCAAATCATTAGTCGGCTCTTGGGAAGATACCATTGTCGACAACATCGACGAATAATACGATCGACTCGTTGAATATCATCACGTTGGCGCTATAGAAGCCGAGAGTCCTAAGGTCACGAAGAGACGCTTGTCTCCGTAGACACTCGAGCTGATACGTTAATGTGGAATCGCACGAGCTGTAGGTAACCGAAACCTTAGGTCCGAATTTGCGAAACGCTGCAAAGAAGCGATAAAAGAAGACCTCAAAGAGAGAAGAGCAGCAGTTATGGCAGAAGCTGCAGAAGCTGGGAAGAGCATTCGCAAAGCCCAGCGAGGCTTTGCCAACTATGAAACCAAGATTATTGCATTCCGATACTCTGACGGGACACTTACAGCTTCGAGAAGGACTATGGAAAAAGTCATCCACCAATACTACTCGGATCTCTTCGCTAGCCATGTCCTGTTACCGTCATATAAATTGAAAGAGGACGGATATGTCGTTCCACCGGTCATCCCTTCCGAAATCCGACATGCTGTATCGTCCGTGAAGAACAGAACAACACCCGGTCCAGACAGGATTAGACCAGAACATCTGAAGAACCTGCCGTCAGTTTTAATCAACACGTGGCTCGGCTCTTCACTCGCTACCTGTCAGAATGCAACGTCCCTATTCAATGGAAAACCAGCAATACCGTATTGTTGTTCAAAAAGGGAGACCTTTACGACATAGGCAGTTATCGCCCAATCTGCTTGCTGTCCGTTGTCTGTAAACTCTTTACTCGAGTCATCCTATACAGGATTGACAGAACACTGGACGAAGGACAGCCATGCAAACAAGCAGGGTTACGAAAAAGATTTAGTACCATGGACCACATCCACACGATTAGAAGACTCATTAAAGTTCCACAAGAGTACAAACAACCACTCTGTCTCACTTTCATCGACCTGAAGAAAGCCTTTGATTCAGTGGAAACAGAAGCGGGTAAAGAGGCTTTGGATAACCAGGGCCTCCCTACTCGGTACATGATGGTCCTTCGTGAGCATTTTTTAAAAAAGATCTTAATTTCATATTCACTGTCGATATTAAAAATTTAACGAATAATCAAATTGGTCTACATAATGCATCAGATCTTTTATCGATCACTTCTAGCGGAAAAGTAAGGAATTACAAAATAACTCACAAAATTTCGCTATGATAGAGTTCAAATAGAACTGAAACTATTAATTTCATATTTACTGTCGATATTAAAAATTTGACGAACAATAAGATTGATCTACATAATGCATTAGATCTTTTATCGATCACTTCTCGCGGAAATGTAAGGAATTACGAAGTAAGTTACACGATTAGGTGCAGACGTGCTTGTCCTACTTTTGTACCTCATGATAACCTCTGGTAACGCCACCAAGTGGCCTGCATTATATATTTGATGCACCTTAGGATACAAACTATACAGATTATTTCCAAATAGAAGTTTGTTTTGAGTTTTATTTTAACCATTGATGTCATTTGTTTAAGTAATAATATTTGTTGAATTCAATGAAATAACTTTTCGAGCGATCTAATTAAAGTTATTGCAAAAAATGTTTTATTAAACGATCTGTATTGTATAGTATTTTGAGAAAATTTATTAAATAATAGAAAACAGACATAAGTGGTAGATAATGTTGTAATTTTGTGATGTTATTAAAAAAATTATGAATTTGACTAGATAAAATGTTCGTGAACATTACATTGAACCTGAGTTCTTTCTACTAATAGTTGTGTATAGTCGAAGATAACGTTTCTCATTTAGATTTTTTTGACTTTAATCCTAATCTTCATCTTAGTCTTAGTTTTTATTCTTAGTTTGAGTCTTAAAGTCGAAGTTTTAGTGGTAGTCCAAAAGTTAGTGGATGTCTATGAAATGAATTTGGATTGCTATGTAGTGTGGTAAAGGGATGTGTTTATATAATACAATAATATTTCAACTCTATTATACCGAAATCGTGTAAGTTATTTCGTAATTCGTTACTCTTACACTAAATGTTACCGATATAAGATCTAATATATTATGTAGATCAATGTAATTGTTCGTCAAATTTTTATAATCGACATTAAAGATGAAATTAATAGTTTCAATATTATTTCAGCACTATTATATCACAATCACGTAAATGATTTCGTAAATCGTTACTCTTACGTTAAAAGTGATCGATAAGAGACCTGCGTATTAGGTAGATCAATCTTATCGTTCGTCAAACTTTTCAATATCGACATTAAGCATGAAATCAGCAGTTTCAATTTTTTTTAGCACAATTATACCGGAATCGTGTAAATGATTTCGTAATTCCTAATTGCTATTTATTATTGTTAATATTACTATTATTGCTGTTGTTATTTCAAATTTATTAATTAATTTATTTATTGTTTTCATTTGAATTCCAGTATTTCTAGTAATCACATCGTTTTTCTTATTTTTGTTAACTGCGTACATCTCTATGATATTTTGGCAAAAAAATCTCCATCGGGTCTCATTGTTGGTTCGTTGTTGACAGGCGAGATATTGTTGTAAGTCGATGTTCAAGTTTCACACTCGGTAATGTGATGTATAATAGTTTGATCATTTAGTACATATGATTATTATAATTATCACATATGATTTTAATGAGATGATATATAACAAAACACCCGATCATAGGATAGTCTCAACAGATCGCAGTATACAAACACTGCTCTACTGGATACAACACCTTGACCAGCATACATGTCGTATACATGTGATTTTGCGCCCCGACATTGAACCAGAGTGATCTGGCATTGGCAACCAGCAGGGATTATCCATACCGGCAAGGCCATACATTAGGGCATAAGCTCTTATAATATTGCGAACAATATCATAAGATATAGTTGCCTCCCGACACCGGGAAACAAAGTTATCGTTACCTTGACTAGGTGGGATTCTGACTTAGAGGCGTTCAGTCATAATCCCCCAGATGTTAGCTTCGGACCATTGACCGATCGGTCAAGTCCATGAACCAAATGTCTGAACCTGCTGTTCCTCTCGTACTAAGCAGGATTACTATCGCAACAATTAGTCAACAGTAGGGTAAAACTAACCTGTCTCACGACGGTCTAAACCCAGCTCACGTTCCCTATTAGTGGGTGAACAATCCAACGCTTGGCGAATTCTGCTTCGCAATGATAGGAAGAGCCGACATCGAAGGATCAAAAAGCAACGTCGCTATGGACGCTTGGCTGCCACAAGCCAGTTATCCCTGTGGTAACTTTTCTGACACCTCTTACCAGAAACTATCTGGATTAAAAGGATCGATAGGCCACGCTTTCGCGGTCTGTACTCGTACTGAAAGTCAAGATCAAGCGAGCTTTTGCCCTTTTGCTCTACGAGAGGTTTCCGTCCTCTCTGAGCTAGCCTTAGGACACCTGCGTTACAGTTTGACAGATGTACCGCCCCAGTCAAACTCCCCGCCTGACACTGTCTTCGGCGAGAGTCGTATGGTCACCAGGTGACTTTACTTAATACAAATAAAAATGAGTCGAAACTCAATTCTCTTCTTACCGAATAAGTAAAGAATCGATGAAAGTGGTGGTATTTCATTGTTGAACACACGCGTAAACGTATGTTCTCCCACCTATGCTACACCTCTCATGATTCTTCACAATGTCAAACTAGAGTCAAGCTCAACAGGGTCTTCTTTCCCCGCTATTTTTGCCAAGCCCGTTCCCTTGGCTGTGGTTTCGCTAGATAGTAGTTAGGGACAGTGGGAATCTCGTTAATCCATTCATGCGCGTCAGTAGTTAGCTGACGAGGCATTTGGCTACCTTAAGAGAGTCATAGTTACTCCCGCCGTTTACCCGCGCTTACTCGAATTACTACGATTTAACATTCAGAGCACTGGGCAGAAATCAGAGACAGTAAACGTCCGCAAGGACCATCTGTCTCCTCTGTTTTAATTAGACAGTCGGATTCCCCGAGTCCGTACCAGTTCCAGTTCGACCGTTTTAATGGCCGATCAGGATACTAAGTCCGAAGACAAAGCACACACCTATAAACGTCCACAAGGTGGTCTTATCACTAGTCCAGCGTCAGCACACTATTACGCATACATCTGCCGGCCACGGATAAAACCACGCAAGCATCAGTTAACAGGCCAACCGACCCGGTCACTGGAGCCAATCCTTTTCCCGAAGTTACGGATCTAATTTGCCGACTTCCCTTACCTACATTATTCTATCGACTAGAGGCTGTTCACCTTGGAGACCTGATGCGGATATCGGTACGATGTAGCACAGATTAATAGCCTTCCTTGGTTTTTCAAGGGCCGTCCAAAGAACACGAGACATCACAGAAACCGCGATGCTTTACGGAAACAACGTCCCTATCTACGGCTGAACCGATTCCAGGGAGTCCGTTCCTTAACTAGAGAAGAGAACTCTAGCTCGATCTTTGAGCGACGTAACCAAGTTCGAATGCGTTACCGCGCATGCGACTCATACGAATCACAATCTCTGTGTCTACGTTAGGGAATATTAACCCTATTCCCTTTTGATATCTGAGAGAAAAGTGAACACTTTTCCCTCTCAGTGATACAAGGCATAAGCCAGTATCTTAGGATCGACTGACCCACATTCAACTACTGTTCACGTGGAACCCTTCTCCACTTCAGTCTTCAAGGATCGAACTTAAATATTTGCTACTACCACCGAGATCTGCACTGACGGAAGCTTCAGTTGGGCCTACGCCCAAAACCTTCAACGCAACCGCCACGACCCTCCTACTCGTTGCGACCAGACGTATATAATAGCACACACACACGTACATGTCAGCAACGGTTGGGTATAGGTCATTCGCTCAAGCGCCATCCATTTTCAGGGCTAGTTGATTCGGCAGGTGAGTTGTTACACACTCCTTAGCGGATACCGACTTCCATGGCCACCGTCCTGCTGTCTATATCAACCAACGCCTTTTATGGGATCTAATGAGCGAATAGTTTGGCACCTTAACCCAACGTTTGGTTCATCCCACAGCGCCAGTTCTGCTTACCAAAAATGGCCCACTTAGAGTTCACGTTCGTGTCAACAGTTCATTCACACATCATCAAATCATTGAAAATGTGATGATAAAGAAACCGAGACAACATACCCATTGAAAGTTTGAGAATAGGTTGAGATCGTTTCGACCCCAAGTCCTCTAATCATTCGCTTTACCGGATATAACCGCAACGAACTCCAGCTATCCTGGGGGAAACTTCGGAGGGAACCAGCTACTAGATGGTTCGATTAGTCTTTCGCCCCTATACCCAAGTCTATCGATCGATTTGCACGTCAGAACCGATACGGACTTCCATCAGAGTTTCCTCTGACTTCGTCCTGCTCAGGCATAGTTCACCATCTTTCGGGTCGCAACCTGTACGCTCTACCGCTGCCCATCTGCATGCAGACAAGACAGGGCCATGGTGTGATGTCTCTTTTGTGTTTTGTGCATCATCATATAGAGACATTTCCCATGTCAACCGGTTAACCGTGCCTTTACTTTCATTTCGCCTTTAGGTTTTTCCACCTATTGACTCGCGTACAAGTTACACTCCTCGGTCCGTGTTTCAAGACGGGTCGGAGAGGTGATTGACTTTTATACTGACATAATTGTCAATAAATCAATATCGACATCAACATACAACAAATCTTACCATGACAAGACACAAGACACCATTCTATGTGAATAAAATGGGCAACATGTCAATCAAGTTCGAAATGTGTAGTCGATGCTGTCAGTACAGTTGTTAATGGCATACATATTACTTGATCATATTCATCGCCGAAAAAGAGAAATGAATACGATTTTTGTCATACTTAGCCATTAAACTACGTCAACTCTCTCCGGTTCAACTTCAACGATTTCACGTTCTCTTGAACTCTCTCTTCAAAGTTCTTTGCAACTTTCCTTCACAGTACTTGTTTGCTATCGAATTCGCGTCCGTATTTAGCCTTAGATGAAGTTTATCACCCACTTAAGGCTGCACTTTCAAGCAACCCGACTCCAAGGTATAATCGATACGATATGTTCAACTATCCGCACAGGTCTTGCACCCTCTCTGGACATTGGCCCCTATCAAAGGAACTTTGGACATGCTAAACATATCGACAATCATACCTATACGCTACATTTCTTTACGATTTAACATCGAAAGATTCAGCGTTGGGCTCATCCCAGTTCACTCGCCGTTACTTTGGGAATCCTAGTTAGTTTCTTTTCCTCCGCTAAATGATATGCTTAAGTTCAGCGGGTAATCACATCTGAGTTCAGGTTGCGTTTTACAAGTGATTGTAAACATAATAATAATGATGATGAGAATTTTGTGCTCAACATGCATTATCTATGTCTAGTGTTAATAGCTTTGTTATTACCGTCGAATACATGTCATCCATCATCAATGATTCTGTTTTTTTTTTTCGATTTATATTCATGATTTTCAATGATACCCATTGATAATCAACATTAACGATGGTGGTAACAACATCACTAGCATAGGCACATATCATCATATATTATATTCGGTATAATAATACATACATATTCACTGTATGTACATTATTATTAAATGTTGCCATTGTCGTAATTCTTCACTAAAACGGGAATCATCGTCTTGACGAATACCGTTTGACAAATCTAGTCGTCGCATACATAGAGAAGCATAGATATTATATCATGTCATACATCCATGTTTTTCCTCTATGTTTATTGCATATGCAACTTGACTAGAGTAGAATTTCTTCAACAACCCTGAACCAGATGTGCCGAAGGGAAAACCCAACGGCGCTATGCGTTCAAAATTTCACCACTCTAAGCGTCTGCAATTCGTGGTAAATAACACAGCTAGCTGCGTTTTTCATCGATACGCGAATCGACCGATCCATCGTTGAAGCTAATATTCTTGATTTTAACACACATATATACGTCCATATAATAGAGCGTATAATACGTGGCATCTTCAACTGTATACAATCATTGAATAGGTTGGTTTTTTTTTCTTGCTATGCGTTGGCGTCCATTCATATGAGAAGTATGGATCATTAAGATTTCCTGATAATAAACAGGTTTCAAACATACACACAGAATTATTATGGTGCTCGTATTTCGTTGTTCATTAACGAATTTTCAAACAACGATTAAACATGTCATACGCACACACACATAAATAACCATGTGTATTTCATATAATCACCAACATCGCATAGCATCGACTAACACGCGATCGATATTGGACCGTGTAATCAATAATCAGGTCGTTCAAGGTGGCATTCTAGCAATGCTCATTAAGTCTTCATACAAACACAACACACAGAAAGAAATGTGAAAATACCACCACATTTATTCACATTCTTAATGTGACATTTGTGCGTACGCCTTCGCTCGTATAAGCAATCATAATCGTCACTCTAGAACGATTCATACTTATACATATAGACACCTTGTATGTTGAGCTTTAATGGGTGATGATACGATACTACCAACTATTTGACGACATAGTCGTCAACATATGTATATTCATGCATGTTGGTTTCTCGTTGATCAAAGCCGTCCATCCACAAATCAAAAACTGTAGTTTTCGTTTTTTGTGGTGATAAATTCAGCGATGATCCATCTGCAGGTTCACCTACAGATACCTTGTTACGACTTTTACCCGGTTCAAGCCATTGCGATTGAACTGTTTCCCGCCATATCGCGACCCGAAGGCCTCAATACAGTAGTCCGCAGTCCTCTCGAGACAGCTCAGTCCCGGACAGCGACGGGCGGTGTGTACAAATGGCAGGGACGTAATCAGCGTGAGCTGATGACTCACACTTACTAGGAATTCCTCGTTCAAGGGAAATAATTACAATTCCCTATCCCGGTCACGGAAGAGTTTCAACGGTTTACCAATACCTTTCGGTAATGGATAGGCCAGCTGATTCTTCCATTGTAGCGCGCGTGCAGCCCCGAACATCTAAGGGCATCACAGACCTGTTATCGCTCAATCTCGTGCGGCTAAACACCGCTTATCCCTCTAAGAAGTAGACTAGACATATGTATCTAGTCACTATTTAGCAGGCTAGAGTCTCGCTCGTTATCGGAATAAACCAGACAAATCGCTCCACCAACTAAGAACGGCCATGCACCACCAACCACCAAATCGAGAAAGAGCTTTCAATCTGTCAATCCTTACGGTGTCCGGGCCGGGTGAGTTTTCCCGTGTTGAGTCAAATTAAGCCGCAGGCTCCACTCCTGGTGGTGCCATTCCGTCAATTTCTTTAAGTTTCAGCTTTGCAACCATACTACCCCAGGAACCGAAAGACTTTCGTTTCCGGGAAGCTCCTCGACAAGGCAACAATACCCCATCGGATCGCTAGATGGCATAGTTTACGGTCAGAACTAGGGCGGTATCTAATCGCCTTCGAACCTCTGACTTTCGTTCTTGATTAATGAAGACATTCTTGGCAAATGCTTTCGCTTTAGGGCGTCCCCCTGCGGTCCACGAATTTCACCTCTCGCGCAGGGATACGAATGCCCCCGAATTGTCCCTCTTAACCATTATTTCAGTTCCTGAACCAATAAATAGAACCGAAGTCCTCTTTTATTATTCCATGATCGACCATTCAAGCAAACGCTTGTTCTGAGCACTTTAATTTATTCAAAGTAAACTCGCTAGCCACTATAGAAATCGAAATTTCAATAGAAAACCAGCAAATAGTCACAACAATGATTAACGCCAAAGGCGAATCATTGCATGCGACTCAGATCCAACTACGAGCTTTTTAACCGCAGCAATGACGATTTACACTAGTGGAGCTGGAATTACCGCGGCTGCTGGCACCAGACTTGCCCTCCACTTGATACTCGAAAAAAGGTTTATGATCAACTCATTGAAATGACCGTTCCATAGGAATGGTCTTTTTATTTTTAGTCACTATCTCATCTATTCAAGATTGGATAAGTTTCGCGCCTGCTGCCTTCCTTGGATGTGGTAGCCGTTTCTAAGGCTCCCTCTCCGGAGTCGAACCCTTATTCTCCGTTACCCGTAATAACCATGGTAGACTAATAGACTACCATCAGGTTGATAGGGCAGACACTTTTTCGGAATATCGGCGAACAAGCCGCCGATATGCTGCGTTATTCAGAGTCAGCAAACTACATCCGAAAATGATTGATTTGCTCTAATAATTGCACCCTTTCATAGAGTCAGGGTTTATGCATATGTATTAGCTCCAGAATTACCGCAGTTATCCATTAAGGATTTTCCGAATAAATGACATCTGCTCTAATGAGCCGTTCGCAGTTTCACTTTGAAGTTGAACTCCACATGCATGGCTTAATCTTTTAACTGAGCATATAGCGCTGACAGAATCAATCAGGTATTCACCAGAGTGTGTTTCGTTGCAACTGGCAGACACATATGCCGATCGGTGGTGACAGCCGTAATTACGCATGTCTGTCGGTCGGTCGGTCGCTCGCCCGCCTGCTCGTTCGTTCAATTCTCGGCATTCTCGCTATTGCTGCGCTATATCACGCACGCAATATGTGTCTGTGGTGTATGGTCTGTGTTGATTCAGCAACCGCTTACAATACGCATCATTTGCCGTCTATAACATAGACGACATACGTAACAACGAGCCGGTCTGATAAGCAACAATCTGCCCACAACTACCACCATCAGATGCGAAAAGCACTCGATTGAACAATATCGAATCAAGAGCGTCGAACACCAACATCACCACACACACCATTTCGGCACATTGCTGGATATTTCTGCCGTTGTGATTTGAATCTTCACAGCTTACCAACAATATATACGTATATACATATATGTATATATGAATTCTACAACACCCGAAAATCTTGTTGTTCAACATTGTTGAACATAACGAATGTTGAGATAACCGAAACATCACGATTTTCACCGTTGACGTCTCATCTCACCCTTACAATGTAGAGTTGAGAGGTGTAGTGTACTCACACTCACCTCTCACTCGGTCCCACGTGCAGAGTTGTCGACAACGTACACTTTACACTCTATACTAGGCGAAGAAAATCTATGAAATTATTATGAAATTTTCTAAAAAGATCTTAGAAAAATGTCGGTACTGAAAGGTTTGACGAATAACAAGATTGATCTACGTTAAACCTAGATCATACCGATCACTTCTAACGTAAAAGTAACGAATTACGAAATAACTTAGACGATTTCGGTGTAATAGAGTTCAAATAGAACTGAAACTATAAATTTCATGTTTACTGTCGATATTGTAAACTTGACGAATAATAAAATTGGTCTACATAATGCATTAGATATTTTATCGATCACTTCTAGCGGAAAAGTAAGGAATTACGAAATAACTTAGACGATTTCGGTGTAATAGAGTTCAAATAGAACTGAAACTATAAATTTCATGTTTACTGTCGATATTGTAAACTTGACGAATAATAAAATTGGTCTACATAATGCATTAGATATTTTATCGATCACTTCTAACGTAAAAGTAACGAATTACGAAATAACTTAGACGATTTCGGTGTAATAGAGTTCAAATAGAACTGAAACTATAAATTTCATGTTTACTGTCGATATTGTAAACTTGACGAATAATAAAATTGGTCTACATAATGCATTAGATATTTTATCGATCACTTCTAACGTAAAAGTAACGAATACGAAATAACTTAGACGATTTCGGTGTAATAGAGTTCAAATAGAACTGAAACTATAAATTTCATGTTTACTGTCGATATTGTAAACTTGACGAATAACAAAATTGGTCTACATAATGCATTAGATATTTTATCGATCACTTCTAACGTAAAAGTAACGAATTACGAAATAACTTAGACGATTCGGTGTAATAGAGTTCAAATAGAACTGAAACTATAAATTTCATGTTTACTGTCGATATTGTAAACTTGACGAATAATAAAGATTGGTCTACATAATGCATTAGATATTTTATCGATCACTTCTCGCTGGAAAATGTAAGGAATTACGAAAATAACTCAGCAAGATTACGCTATGATAGAGTTCAAATAGAACGTGATGAAACTATATACATTTCATAGTTTACTGTCGATATAGAATAACTCTGACGAACAATAAGATTGAGTCTACATAATGCTTAGATCTTTTATCGATCAACTTCTCGCGGAAATTGTAACACGCCAGCTATACTCTAATGTGTGAAGTTACACGGCAGAAGCCTTATGTATTACAAACGAGATTGAATCACAGCCCCTCATCAATGACAATACCAAAAAAGTGTATAAAAGAGGTAGAATCAAAACAAAACACGCAGAATACCTAATGTGTGAAGTTACCGGCGGCTATGTATTACAAACGAGATTAATCACAGCTCATCAATGACAATACCAAAAAAGTGTATAAAAGAGGTAGAATCAAAACAAAACACGCAGAATACCTAATGTGCGAAGTTACCGGCGGCTATGTATTACAAACGAGATTAATCACAGCTCATCAATGACAATACCAAAAAAGTGTATAAAAGAGGTAGAATCAAAACAAAACACGCAGAATACCTAATGTGTGAAGTTACCGGCGGCTATGTATTACAAACGAGATTAATCACAGCTCATCAATGACAATACCAAAAAAGTCTATAAAAGAGGTAGAATCAAAACATAAACACGCAGAATACCTAATGTGTGAAGTTACCGGCGGCTATGTATTACAAACGAGATTAATCACAGCTCATCAATGACAATACCAAAAAAGTGTATAAAAGAGGTAGAATCAAAACAAAACACGCAGAATACCTAATGTGTGAAGTTACCGGCGGCTATGTATTACAAACGTGATTATTCACAGCTTATCAATGACAATACCAAAAAAGTGTATAAAAAAGGTAGAATCAAAACAAAACACGCAGATACCTAATGTGTGAGTTACGGCGGCTATGTATTACAAACGAGATTAATCACAGCTCATCAATGACAATACCAAAAAAGTGTATAAAAAGAGGTAGAATCAAAACAAAACACGCAGAATACCTAATGTGCGAAGTTACCGGCGGCTATGTATTACAAACGAGATTAATCACAGCTCATCAATGACAATACAAAAAAGTGTATAAAAGAGGTAGAATCAAAACAAAACACGCAGAATACACTAATGTGCGAAGTTACCGGCGGCTATGTATTACAAACGAGATTAATCACAGCTCATCAATGACAATACCAAAAAAGTGTATAAAAGAGGTAGAATCAAAACAAAACACGCAGTATACCTAATGTGTGAAGTTACCGGCGGCTATGTATTACAAACGAGATTAATCACAGCTCATCAATGACAATCATATGCAACTTGACTAGAGTAGAATTTCTTCAACAACCCTGAACCAGATGTGCCGAAGGGAAAACCCAACGGCGCTATGCGTTCAAAATTTCACCACTCTAAGCGTCTGCAATTCGTGGTAAATAACACAGCTAGCTGCGTTTTTCATCGATACGCGAATCGACCGATCCATCGTTGAAGCTAATATTCTTGATTTTAACACACATATATACGTCCATATAATAGAGCGTATAATACGTGGCATCTTCAACTGTATACAATCATTGAATAGGTTGGTTTTTTTTTCTTGCTATGCGTTGGCGTCCATTCATATGAGAAGTATGGATCATTAAGATTTCCTGATAATAAACAGGTTTCAAACATACACACAGAATTATTATGGTGCTCGTATTTCGTTGTTCATTAACGAATTTTCAAACAACGATTAAACATGTCATACGCACACACACATAAATAACCATGTGTATTTCATATAATCACCAACATCGCATAGCATCGACTAACACGCGATCGATATTGGACCGTGTAATCAATAATCAGGTCGTTCAAGGTGGCATTCTAGCAATGCTCATTAAGTCTTCATACAAACACAACACACAGAAAGAAATGTGAAAATACCACCACATTTATTCACATTCTTAATGTGACATTTGTGCGTACGCCTTCGCTCGTATAAGCAATCATAATCGTCACTCTAGAACGATTCATACTTATACATATAGACACCTTGTATGTTGAGCTTTAATGGGTGATGATACGATACTACCAACTATTTGACGACATAGTCGTCAACATATGTATATTCATGCATGTTGGTTTCTCGTTGATCAAAGCCGTCCATCCACAAATCAAAAACTGTAGTTTTCGTTTTTTGTGGTGATAAATTCAGCGATGATCCATCTGCAGGTTCACCTACAGATACCTTGTTACGACTTTTACCCGGTTCAAGCCATTGCGATTGAACTGTTTCCCGCCATATCGCGAC
>JAHQIW010000719.1:0-14366 GCA_019055375.1 Parelaphostrongylus tenuis | reverse complement strand
CTTCAAAGTCATTGTTGGTGATTTTAACGCAAAAATTTGAATTAAGAGAACGTCTGGAGGTGTAAACAGAAGCAGCTATAAAGGCTCTGAATAACCAGGGCTTCCCTACTCAGTACATAGCAATCCTTCGTAGGCCATATAAAGATTTTCCGACCAAAATATCTCCATTATACAACATCATCACCATCGAAGTAAAATGAGGGGTTCGACAAGGCGATACAATTTCGCCAAAAATATTTACTGCCACCCACCAAGAGGCCACGTGAACATTAGAACGTATGATATGGGAGTGAAAATTGTCAGTCGACAATTATACTATCTTCGCTTCGCTGAGATATCGTCTTCATGACACCAAGCATCAGCCAAGCGGAGCCAATGTTGATTGATTTATATAACGCCTGTGGAAAGATTGTCCTTTAACTAAATCTAACGAAAAAATCTAAAAAAAAATGAAATCTAATCTAATGTCCATGAGGAACGGATTGGTTTAAAGTGCACCATTCACGCTCAACCGAGCAGACATCTCCGAATGCTCCAGTTATGTCTATCCAGGCCGTGAAATAAGCATGATGAACGAGCTAGCTCCAGAGTTGAGCAGGAGGAAACGAGCAGCTTGGAAAACGTTCAAGAGCATCGAAGATGTAGTGAAGAGTACAGAGAGCATCCGTCTCTGTGCCCACCTATTCGACTCGAGGATTATCCCTGCCTCAACGTATGAAGCAGAAACGTGGTCGGTACGTAAGCAGGATGAAAAATCACATGGCGTTATAGAATGCGCAATCGATAGGTCGACTTTAGGAGTATTCCGTATGACGCAAATGTGAGAAAGTGTCCGAAGTTCCGACCTACGTCAAATCTTGAAGATCAAAGACATCGTTCTACACGCCAAGATATCGTAAATAAGGTGGGCCGGACACGTGATGCGCTTCAACGATAACCGATGGACGAGAGCCGCCACCGATTGAATTCCTCAGGATATCAAGCGCTCCACAGGAAGACCACCGATCCAATGGTCCGATTCCTTCACAAAAGGCATAGAAGGAAGATATGATGCTCAGCGAATTTCTAGGGCGAGGAGGACCCACTGGGCTAATCTTGCACGCGATAGGGAAAAATGGAAGTGTTGATGGTACTCCGCTCGAGTCACTCGACGATCAGCGGCGCGACAGCTGGTACAGGTTATTATCCGTCTACCTGAATGTAGTTCTGCCAACGCTCCGGCAACAAATCAGTTCCGCGCTCGGAAATTCATTATTCTGCAGTGCAAACCAACCAGTCAAATCTCGACGCTAATGATTTATGTCTCGAAACTTCTTGTTGTCCAGTCAGTGCTCCAATGATCTGAAGGAATGAAAATCGAACGGCGACAGACGTCTGGCGAATATGGCGGATGAGCCAAGTGCTCCCAGCCCAAATCGGTCAACTTCTACCTTATTTTATTGGCACTACGTGTGGCTTTCATTGTCTTGAAGCAAAATGACATGGCGACTGCGGTGAGGTGGAATTGCTTGATTGCAACGGTCCAGTTGCTGACAATATCGCTCGGCGTTGATGGTCTGACCGGCTTGTAACAAGTCTCGATGAATCGGCCACTTCGGTCTCAGAAAATGATCGACAATGCTTTTGCGCAAATCGATATGGTCTCGGTGTGAGTGTTCCCTGCTGACCAGGTGACAACCACTGATTTGGACGACGCTGGCTCTTGAAGAAAATCCACTTCTCATCAATGATGACAACTCTGTTCAAAAACGAAGAGCGGCGATGACGACGAAGATGAGCTTGCGCAATTTGCTTTCTGTTGCTCTTTGTTGAGCTTGTGTGGTGAGATCTTGATGAATCCAATAGATCTTGCGTCATTTCTTGCCTACGTCTTTCAAAATCTTGCGGATCTGGTCTTCTGAACAGTGGAAATCATCAGTCAAATCACCAGTTGACAGAGTCGAATCTTTTTCAAGCGCTTCAATGATTGCTTCTTGATCAATTTCACGCGGTTTTCCGGTTCTTAACTAATCGGTCAAGTCAGTATCTCCATTGCGAAACTTTGTAAAGCATTCATACGCCGTAGTTCCACACACATCTAGGTGGCCTTATGCACGATTGATGTTGACAAATGTAGTTTGAAAAATGTGCCTCAAATGAAATTCGTCAAGCAGTAAGTTGTGAATGCCTTCTCGTGACGGCTCTATTGTTGGACAAGTATGTGCAAAAATATCTTAAGCGCTGAACTGATCCGTTGCTGGAGCGTTAGCAGAATTGCATTCAGGCTGACAGAGATTATTCATTGTTATTTGATAGCTTCAGTTACTTCAAAAAATAATTTTTGAATTTTTGGATCAAATTAGGAAAGTTAGTTGGAGGCCTAATATATGCGGAGGTTTATATATGCAATCCGTATCAGTACATCGACAAACTGGCGAATTTTCAAATAAACTGCTAAGTGTTAGTTCAGTTTTTTTCAGAATAATAAGCGATCAAGCAATGACGGAAAAAAGAGGTCAAAACAACAACAGCGCAGATCTGATTAATTGCCCCACTAGTAAGTTGGATTTGGTAGTATTTACATTTGCTGAAGATGAATCAGCTTTAACAGTGAGGTGTAATAACAGGGTTCGGGTTTCCGTTGTCTACACAGTTAACCCTCTTATGAAAGCAGAGGTAATCATGGCACGCACCAAATTTTCGTGTTTATAGTTTGAGCCTGAAATCATTACATTAAGTTATACGAAAAAGCTAGGATAACGATTAAATTTTAGATATTTCACTTCTTTCGTCGGCTTTTCAGTGATCTACTTATTTCTCCTATTTCTTAAGTTCTATGTAATTTCACCGAAAATCACAGTTGTCACCATCGATTGTTCTGTCATCTATTATGATGTGTTCTCTCATTTTCTCCTCATAAATATGATGATTAGGCCTTTACATTTTATTTTTTGAAATTGGACTTATATTCTTAGCCTTGGTCGTTAGATAGTAAGCGAAGTCGCTGTGGTTGTTTGCACGGCAACCTTGCAGATAAACCACCCCATTTTTACAGTGTTGTTGCCTCGTATTTTTTCGGACTTTTACCGTAACTAAAGGAGACGTTTACATGAGCAAAAGATGAAATATGATTGAGAGAACTTCAAGGCTATTTATAGCCGAAACAGTTATGAAACGCTTACAAGGCAACAAAATGCTTGCCACACATTCCATGTAATGTCTGTTCATCAATAGTTTTCAACAGTTTTTCAATCGCTAGTCTGTTTGAGGAGTTAGAGTTTCTGTGTAATAGTTTTCCTATGAAAAATAAATTTTGTCTTTACTTAAGGAGGGTTTTGTGATCATTAAATGATAAAATATGATAGAGGAAACCTCATTAAGGCTATGGGTAGTAAAGACAAAATCAGTGCATCCAGTGTCCCATATTTTAGGCAATAAAACCACATCGCTGCGAAGTTGACATATCTCAGACTGTTATTGAGCATTTTCATGCTATCCTATTTATATTCATTCGATTTTCAATCATATCTTCCACTCATCTTCATGTCAGGTGCAGTTCATTTTCATACATTATAGCAAATGGAGAAATAATTATATAATCTCAAAAAAGAAAGTTCAAAGCCTAAGGGAGGTTGGTACGCCAGGGCCATACACAGGAGTTTCGGAGGTATCGCCCTCCTCGTCAGTGACCCACGCCCTCATTAAGCCCTGCATTGTAGCAGGGATGGAGGCGTATGTGGTGACAGCACAGTGTACAATGACACTGGTCCATCACCACTTGTCAGTCGATTGATCTCGGCTGGTAGAACAAAATTGATCCATGACATCGACTGTTTTTAAAACCTCGCAATAAACATCCAAAATGACTTTGAAAAAGAACGCCTTTCTAGGCGAGGCGGGCGATACCTCCAAAACACCTGTGTATGGCCCTGGCGTACCAACCTCGCTTAGGCTTTGAAAACTCTTGTTTGAAATTATTTTGAATGCTTATTACAAGGCTTGAAAAACAGTCAATACCATGGATCTAATAAATAATCAACTACATGTTCATCTTGCACCTCATCTTACTTCATTTTGCATCTGAAATAATATATCACAGCACAAAACTTTCAGCTTCGATATCTTCTCATTACATAGGATACTCGATAGTCCCCATAGAGATTGAGAATCATAGCACAATGAGTAGTTTTTCGAAATTGCATGCGATGGCACTTTTAAATCACTCTAAATAAATCCCGAATTACTGATATATTATAAGAGCTGAGACTTTCATAATTATCGAAGAGAATTCATGCTACTGTTCGATTTTCTGAATCATTTCCAATTCCCATCACTCCAAAAATGCTCCAATGTGACCACGAGTAGGTGATTATGGCAGTTTCTAGAGTCTTGGAGACCTCATTGTCCGCTTAGCCGCTCTGATCCCGATGTATCCTCCACCACTTGTAGTGAAGAGATTTAGCAGAATCATTTTTTGCAGATCGTTGTAAGGCTCATAATTTAGAACTCGAAAGGTGAATATCTAAACATGCAATTTGAGTCAAAGGTTGTAGTGTGTGAAGATCACCTGACAAACCTGTCACCCGTCGTTGCGTTTATCGTCGAGTGAATCGAGCGGGAACCGCCTACAGACTTCCAATTCACCTTAATGCGCTCAAGAGTCGTTATATATGCTTTTTGTACAATTTCGATAACTCGAGAAATGGTGATTTTAGTACTCAGTTTGCCTTCTGGCGAGGCCTTCTGTGTGAAACGTAGCAACAAAGAAAAATTTTACGTTTTGCCTTCGGAGTAGTTAACTTGTTGTTTGATTTTTATAGCGAATATTTGGGTACTTAAGTAGCAAAAAACAGGATTCAACGAAAAGTCTTTTACAAAGTTTTCAGTGACATCCATCGCTTGATATCGATGCAGATGTCTCAAAATCGAATTCCTAGCACATAACATCAAACTAAAGCGCATGTGGCGCAGTGGTTAGAGGTGCCCTGTGTAGCACACGAGGTCTCTGGTTCGACCTCGCTCTCATGGCTCACCAAGCCATCCATCCCTCCGGGGTCGGTAAATTGGTATCAGACAGGTCTCAGACTTGTCTGGGAGGATAAGCAGCACTGACTCGGTTCAGCGGGAGGCCACCGCGAGTCATTGTAAAGGCCAGATGTGCATTCAATCACCTCAAACGAAGTTAAAAATTAAAGTCAAATGCAAGGCGCATCCCTCAGGGATTGATCAACGCCGAGAGCTTTATCCTTTATCCTTCTAACATCAAACTACCACTAGAGAGCGCGCCGCCGGTCGAAAATGGCTACCATTATGGACGTGAAATGCATCGTTGTAAGCGTTTTGAATAGCATTGGTCACCTAGTTTGTAGTATCACTACCTCAGGTCCTTATCAACCATTTCAGCAAATACCGTCCTCGTTCTGTAAGTAGGTGAGAAACGAGTAAATCAGCCCTTTTTACCACTGTAATCGATCGATAGCATAAACACCGAAAAATCTTCAGCAAACATCGCCCTTACTAAGATGGAACTTCGCTGAGGAGAATTTTACGAAAATGTTTAAGTAAAATCGTCGTTGCTGTTTCCTAAAATCCGTCATTATCTAACGAGAAAACCACATTGTTGCAAAAAAGAAGATTGCCAACTCTCATTGAACATTTTTTTCTATTTTAACTCCTTGATGACGAAGTTGAAATCTGGAAGCGGCGAGCTATACAATTTTGTTGTAATTACCAAGAAAGTTTCGATTTTTATCGTCACTTGCAAGCAAGTCATGAAATATGATAGAAGAGAGCTTAATAAGACTACTTGTAGTAGGAACATTGCCTATTATCCCTTCTAGAACCCCGTGTTTCAAGGGAAAAGCCAGATACTCACAAAAATGGGGTGCTTCACAGTGTTATTGGATATTTTTATGCCATCTTATTCATATTCATTCATTATTCAGGCATATTTATCTTTTATCCTTCATATTGACATTTTCTTGTTCTTATTCATTGGCATATATGAATAATAACCAAACAATCAAGCACCTTATCTGTTTGCTCTTCTAAAACCAGTTTTGAAACTGTTTCATTCTATGTTATACCTCAAAGTCAGAGTAGAGAGTGGAAGAAATCGACTAATTGTTTGTCAAAAACAATGCTTGCACACTGCAAGCGATGCCACCTCATCGCATCAATTTCTCAATTATTTGCAAAATCCTGGAGTTCTAATCTATTTTGAATACAAAAAGACCTTGCTCTGTCGCTATATAGGTACTAACTTCTTGTTATACGCATTAATTCTGTACTGCGAGCACATTTTGTCGCGGTGATTTTGACAGTAGACATTCGCACCGTTCACACCCTCTACGTAGTCCTTCTAGTTGAATGTCCTCAAGAAGACTTCATGCGCCCGATCGAATTCCACTCTCCTGATAATTCCAATGTGAACACATACAGGTGGTTAAACGTCCAACAGTAAGACACAGGCCACCATATTGCCCAATTGCTTCCAATGGGAGCCGTTTTCACCAGCAGGAGTATTCCCTCCACCGCATGATTTGTTTCGGTTCTTTCGCTTACACGTTCAAACAAAAGCTTGAAGCCCTTACTACAACCTTAGATAATGATGAAATTACTTACACATTGGCCTTGTCAATTTGTACGATTACAGTTCCCGAATGCAGGGAGGAGGTGGGCACTTCTGCGTCACGGAACAACTCTGGGACTAAAGGCGATTGTGTTTAAATGAAAAGCAGACAGATATCTGTGGGGATCGGATGAATGGTGAGATAGAAAAAATGGTCTTATTCCTGCAAGATATTAGACAAAGATGAGGAGCAAAATTAGAAGCAAATTCATACTTGTTGCTAATCTACTGAGTGCGCGATTCCTAGGACATGTTGGCGTACTTTCTACTACAAATACCCACTGAAATTTCTTGACAAATGTCGCTCCCTTGTGAGAATCAAGTGTGCACGCCATTTAAATTTTGCTATATGACTGTCAACAAAACCCTCGGCGAAGTTCAAGCAATGAGCTACTAATCCCGTAGGCGAGGCGCATTTTCTCCAATGTTCTGCTATCCCTCTTGCTGCCATACGAAGTATCGCAGCTTTGCAACCAACCGTGAACGGTTTGAAGATGGCGGCTCATCGTTCGCACAGCGCAACTCGTGGTGGTACGCGATATTCGTTATCTGATTAGGTCTTTTTCACAGTTTTCAAAAACCCCTCTAGATTTTTGTGGTACTCTATGAATACGCTTTTCGTTCATAAAGGATAAAGGATTAAGCTCTCGGCGTTGATCAATCTCTGAGGTCATGCATTCGTCTTCAATTTCTGACTTCGTTTGACCTGGCCTTTACAATCACTGCGGTGACCTCCCACTGAACCGAGTCAGTGCTGCTTATCCTCGCAGACAAGTCTGAGAGGAGTCTGGTACCAATTTACCAACCTCGGAGGGATGGATAGCTTGGTGAGCCATGAGCGCGTGATCGAACAATTGACCTCGTGTGCGGCGCAGCACCTCTAACCACTGCACCACATGCGCTCTTTTGTGCACATAAACTCGCATTTGCGAAAAAAAAACTGCGAGGATCGAGCATGACCTCTTTTCGCCCCTACAACACTTTCTGGAAACCTTCTTCATAAAAAAGACAGTCTCTTAGATTTATCGAGATTAGAGCTCTCAAATAACTCGAAAAACTCTGAAGAAATTATACTCAAAGACCCAGTTGAGCAAATAATCGAATGTGAATTAAGAAATCATATTTATTAATACGGCGCATGAATGAAGTCTTTTCGAAAACAATGTGCTTTGTTAGATCACCTCTTCTCAAGTTCTCGAATGACTACTGAAACTTCAATGGATAGTCTCTATTCGACGGGAAAGCTAAGTACAGCCATGCATTGTAAGCAATGCACTCCATCCTCGAAAGGCTAGCGAATTTGTTTGGCATTCACATATTGGCATGCAGCTTCCCTCCCCATAAATTTCTGTATGTCTACCAGAACAAAGCGGCTGACGGTTGTTTGCGGGACAGAATGGATATCTTGCATGCCATCAAGAGTGATAGAAGAACAGGTGTCACCGTACTGCAGTGATTAGCACACGCCTTAGATAGTGTAAGACGCGCATGCTACTCCGGCCCGAGGATTAAAGTTCTTTATGACATATGGCATTCTTCGAAATATAGTTCCATTGCTTAAGTTTTTGTTTAGTCTTATGTTTGATATCCCTTGCAACCAATTGTTTAGTGCGCTGTTCGAGCGGCTTTAGATGGCCGTGTGCTGGTGATCGATGGTATTGAAAAGGCTAAGCGAAATGTGCTATCAATAATTGACAGTCTGCTGGAAAATAGGTACGTTACTCTGCTATTGGATTGGGAAGTAATTTTCTCAACTTTTTCGTCTTCTTTGAATAATTTTATGCGCATGAGCTTTTGTTTCTACAGTCGTATATAGCAGTCTCTTGTGGTTATCAAATATGTAAAACTTACACATTTGTTGCAAGATCGAATTTCGCCAAGAGGAAGACGATTGTTGATGCTACACGAGTATTGTTTGGGTTCAAGTGCTGCTAATACTTTCCGCCGGATTAACGAAGGTTGGGGTGACGAAACAGTTGGGAGAACTTCTAGCCATTCCAATATTTGCAATTTCAATATGATTACAGTTTAAATCGTCGACCGGCATGCAAGCCGATGATCAATGATAGAGACGTAAGCTGTATGGTAAATAGCTTGCAGGTCGATTTCTTATGGTAGGCCGGCTCCTCGCTTGTGTGTCAAATCTCCATTTCCAACCATGAATTCATTAAAACAAAGAATAGCTTTAGTTCGAATGTTTCCTCAAGACCACGCTCAAATTCCAGCAGATCTCTTCATTGTTATTTGAGCCAACATGTCATGTGGTTTGGTGAGCTTTTGTACAGCGTTTCCATTTACATTTGCGAACAATAAGGGTCATTATGACCACCAGGTGGGCGCCCCGTTTGGTCGGTTAAGGAAGATTAGTGCGTGCTCTAATATGAATTCGCATTCATTCAGTTCTCAAAGAGCATCAACATCAAAAAACGTTGAAATGCCATCGATGAGACTTCTTATGAATGCTTTTGACAAGATTAATGCTAATGCTTCTTCAAATCTTGCCTTTTTCAAAAGAAAAAAGTACATCTTGATGAAAATGAAGTATATTTTCAGCTGTTATTGAACATTATCTGCTATTCTTTTGCTGTTTTTCTAGCTTGTTCGCTTAGCCAACCTTCGGCTCCAGCTTAAGCGCAACAGAAACATCAGCATGATCAAATTCTACGCACCGACCGACTCAACTGATGAACACGAACTGGATGCGTACTATTATCAGTTGGAGGAAGTTATCCGCAATGATAAATCGTATTACAAAGTCATTGTTAGTGACTTCAATGCCAGAATTCGGAGGACAAACGAGAGCGAACAAGGATAGAATGTTCGGATTAGAAGAAAGAAATTAGTCTTGCAGGACTCCTGTCTGCAGCACGTCTGTTCTACGGAAATTCAGTTTTCCAGAAGTAACAACACCGCCGGTGGGCATGAGAGTCACGTAATAGCGCGACACACGCGGAAATCGACCATATACTCAAAAACAGAAAATGGCGTCTACCTGGCACATCCGTAGCCTCATCATTCCGTACTGGGTCAGATCACCGCCTTCTTCGCACGAAGATTTGATTCAACAGTACGCTGGAAAAGAAGTCATGCTATCGATCGAAAAGAAATGTTTAAGCCGTTTACTGCGAAGACATTCTAAATGAAATCCTGTTCAATCGTGACTGGCAGATAAAGGAAAATTAAACCAAAGACTGCGAGTTCTTGTTAAAGAACTAAAAAGTTGCGCCGAGTTCGCTTCAATTACTCCAACAAGGAGTTTCAAACCGCATCTCCACTACCACTAAGGAGTGCTCGAAAAGAGGAGAAAATTGAGGATCGATCCTAATGCAACATACCTAGCACGATTGGTAATAAACTTTAACTGCAAAAGTATTTGGCAGGAGGATCCTCACCGGCACAAGCAGAAGAAGCTGTTGAAAACAACAAAAACGATCTAGCCTAAAGAAATGCCGTCGGAACTCGTACGATTATAGTGTTTCGCTCGCAGACCTGATGAAAGACGATGGGAATGATAGAACATCCCTCCATGACATGGAATTGATAACGAAAAAGTCTTACACAAACCTTTTCCGCTTCATGATCCTCGTCTCAGACCCCAAAGTCCCCACTGAAGAAAAACCACCCAGGATTTTACTCTCTGAAGTACATGTTGCGATAGAAGGCATGAAGAATGGCACAGCTGCAGGACTTGATAACATCACCGCCAACTTTCTAAAAACTGGACGCCACAATCTACATGCATTACTCGCTAGACATATGGCATCCCACCTTCAGAATGAAAAAACTCCGGACCAGCGCAGGACTTCGTGCACAATCATTCCCCATAAAAAAGGGTGACCGATGAGATCTTCGTAAATATCGTTCATTTGCTTGTTGAGTGTGCTTCACACGCTCTTTACTAAGACTATAGTTCAGCACATATCAAGAGCTTTGGATGAGGTTCAGCCGACTGAACAAGTTTGATTTCGCAAAGAATTCTGCTGCATGGACCACATTCAAACCATATCACGGGTTATTGAATTCTGCCGAAAATATCACGTACCCTTAATCCTAACATTTGTCGACTATGAAAAAGCGCTTGATAGAGTAGAAATGAATGCAATACTATCAGCACTCGTCGATCGAGGAGTGGATCCGTCCTGTATAAGAACTTGTCAGACTGTTATCAAAACTGCACCACAATAATGCAGCTTTTTCTCTGTACCTATAATTCACGAACACTTGCTCACGAATCCGCTGTAGAAGATTCATTGAATCAAGCAAGAAGAATAAGGTACGACGTCATTGGTTTAGCTGAGAAGAGAAGACGCCATCCTTTTCAAACTGTTTATACTGGAGAAAAACTGTTTCATGGAACATGCGATCGTAGAGGTGTCGGCGACGTTGGCACACTCGTCAAATCTAATTTGACCGTGAACATCGATTCATTTGAACAGCCAACAACCAGCATGGGACGACTGCGGTTGAAACGATTTGGATCAATGCTGGCCTTAAGCATCTTCGTTGCTTACACACCATTATCAAGCTATGGCGAAGACGAAATTGAAGTGTTTTAGGATCTCGAAAAACTCCTCGGAGAAGACCATACATTCTTCAAAGTCATTGTTGGAGATTTTAACGCGAAAGTTAGATCCAGAACAACGTCTGCAGAGCGTCACATTGGGACCCACGGACTAGAATGGAATGAGCAAGATGAGAAGCTTTCTGAATTTATCGTGACAACCCGAACTATCTATGGTAACTCACAATTCCAAAAGTCTCTTTCTCAGCGATGGACGTGGGAGCTTCCCAATGGGGAGTACCAAAACGAAATAGACCACATCTTAGTTAATCGAAAATTCTGCGTGGCCGATGT
Source organism: Parelaphostrongylus tenuis (assembly GCA_019055375.1). Classification (NCBI taxonomy): domain Eukaryota; kingdom Metazoa; phylum Nematoda; class Chromadorea; order Rhabditida; family Metastrongylidae; genus Parelaphostrongylus; species Parelaphostrongylus tenuis. The sequence continues at coordinate 2,901 of JAHQIW010000719.1, read as the reverse complement.
CGCTGCTTTTTCTATGTTCCACTCGGAATCAGACCATCTCCTCTTTCGCTCAATGTTTCGTTTTTCGCGAAAAGGAGACAAAGCTGCTAAATTCAAACATTGAAGTCCTAAAGCTACCATAAGCTGGGATGTAATTGAATTATTAGTCGGCTTTGAGAAGATACCGTTGTCGACAACAGTGACGAAGAATACGGCCGGCTCGCAGAATATCTTCACGTTAAGCGCCAAGAAAGCTGAGTCAAAGAGAGACAAGCAGCAGTTTTGGCAGTTGCTGTAGAAGCCGGCAAGAGCATCCGAAAGGCTCAGCAAAGCTTCCCCAGTTACATAACCAAGGTGATGCACTCCGACGCCCTGACGGGACACTTACATCTTCTAGAAAGTGAATGGACAAAGTCGTCCACCACTACTACTTGGATCTCTTCGCTAGCCATGTCCTCTTAAAGTCATATAAATCAAAAGAGGACAAATCTGTCGTTCCACGGGTCCTCCCTTTTGAAATCTGCCAAACTGTATCGTCGGTAAAGAACAGAACAACACCCGGACCAGACAGGATTAGACCAGAACACCTGAAGAACCTACGGTCAGTTCTCATCAACACCCTGGCTCTGCTCTTCACTCGCTATTCTGTCAGAATGCAAGGTTCCGATTCAATGGAAAACCAGCGAGACCGTGTTGCTGTTCAAAAAGGGAGACCTTTCACGACATGAGCAATTATCGCTCAATCTTCTTACTGTCCGTTGTCTATAAACACTTTACTCGAGTCATCCTAAACAGGATCGACAGAACACTGGACGAAGGACAGTCATGCAAACAAGAAGGGTTCCGAAAAGGGTCTAGTACCATAGACCACATCCACACGATCACAAGACTCATTGAAGTTTCATGAGAGTACAAGCGACCACTCTGTCTCACTATCATCGATCTGAAGAATGCCTTTGATCCAGTGGAAACATAAGCGTTTATAGAGGCTGTGGACAATCAGGGCTCCCCTACTTGGTGCTTAACGATCCTTCATGAGCTATATAAAGGTTTCACGACGAAATTATCGCTTTCCCACAACAATATCACCATTGACGTGAGAAAGAGGGGCTCGATAAGGCGACACAATCTCGCCGAAATTATTCACTGCCACCCTCTAAAATGCCTCGCGAACATCACAATATGGGAGTGATATCGAAGGTCGACAATTAAATCATCTTCACCTTGCTGATGATATCGGTTTCACAACACCAAATCATCAGCCAAGCAGAGCGAATGTTGACCAATTTCGACAACGCTTGTGGAAAGATTGGTCTGCAACTAAATCTAACATAAACGATGTTCATGGGAAACGGATGGGTTTCCAATGCCCCGTTTACGCCCAACGTAACGAATATTTCCGAATGCTGCAGTTACGTCTATCTAGGTCGTAAAATCACCCCGATGAACGGCCTAACTCCAGTGTTGAACTGGAGGAGGAGAGCGGCTTGGGGAACGTTTGAGAGCATTGAGGATGTAATGAAGAGGACGAAGAACATTCGACTTCATCCCCACCTTTTCGACTCAACGACTATCACTGCCCTAACGTATGTAGCAGAAACCTTGCTGCTACGTGAGCGGGATGAAAGATCAATTGGTGTTATTGAACGCGCAATCGATAGGTCGACGCTAGGAGTGTCCCGTATCTCGCAAATGTGAGAAAGGATCCGAAGTTTCGACCTACGTCAGCGAGCGAAGATTAAAGACGCCGTTCTATATTCCAGGATATGGAAAATAAGGTGTGATGGACACGTGATGCGCTTCAACGATGACCGATGGACGAGAGCCGTTACCGACTGGATTCCTCGAGATATCAACCGCTCTACGGGAGGACCACCGACCCGATGGGTCCTGTTTCTTTAAGAAGAGCACAGAAGAAGGATTAGATGCTCAGCGAGTCTTTAGAGCGAGGAGAACCCACTGGGCTATTCTTGCACGCGACAGGGAAAGATGGAGGTGCTGCTGGTGCCCTCTCGGGTCACTCGAGAATCAACGGGGCAACAGGTGATACAGGCGACAGGTGATGATGAGCTTGTGTACTTTATGCAATAAAGTATATGAAAACTGAAAACAGCAGAAGATAAATTATATATATGTTCGACAAAAGTTGTGAACGTAGTCTTTTCATAAATACTTGATTTTTCCTCTTGAAGTGGAAATTATAGATGGAGGAAATACGTTATTTCGAATAGAGATAACCTTAACGAAGTCCGAAGTTAATATTATATTTGACAATTTACTGATACAGAAATCTCATTTTTTGTCGAAAAAAGTATAGATCTCATTAAAAAACTTTCACACTAGAATTGATACACGCCACGGCAGCTTTTCTTCATGGCCGTTCGAAAGAAACGCCCGCCGAAAATGACGCCGTCGGCAAAGGGATTTGATTGCTCTAGGCTTCCAGAAACCTCGATTGAAGGACAATTCACTTGATCACCCGCTTCGATCCAGTTTCACTGCCGTTATATCTTCAAACCATCATTTGAGTTTTGTCCGAGGCTTTCTTCTTCTTCTCTATTGTTCTTCAGTTCTGAAAGGCTTTCTTAGTGGATTCTGCTAATTATAATGAGTAGAATTCAGAGCGTTCGTCGGATATGTAGGGATATGGAACCAAATGCTTATCTCAGCATGGTTTCCGTAAAAAAAAGCAGGAAAAAATAAAGCAGATGTGGGTAGCTTTCCTTCCGATATAATGCTTTTGTCTTCGCTTTTGTGTAGTCGATAAAATCTTAAAAAAAATATTTTAGGACTTCTACGCTATGAACCACTATTTTTTGGCCTGGCAAATAATTGTCATCACTTCTCCTTTTTCGAGATGAATAATACGTAGCGAAATGGAGTCGGATTGCGAAGTGGTTAGAAGTGCTGTGGGACACCCAC
>JAHQIW010000718.1:0-24080 GCA_019055375.1 Parelaphostrongylus tenuis | reverse complement strand
TTCGCAGCCAGAGTTCGTTGATTATCTACTTCACAATGTATTTCTCGGCATTACGGAGAAAAATTTTGATTCCAAGATAACTAATGATGCAGAATAATAGTTGTGTTGCAGAATCAATAAATGTTATAGAAAATGCTCCTGAAAAGGGTTTATAGTAGGGAAAATGCTCATGAAATCTTCTATTTTTCAACGAAAAAACCGTTTCCTACAAGGGAAAAATTTTTTCTTATTCCATATAACATTTTTTCTGATTTATTAATGTTTTTATAAGTCATTCGATAACATGAATAGCGCCGCTTGATAGCAAGCTGGTTCCTGAAAAAGCCGCATTACTGCGTTATACTGAAGAGGAAGATTGACGTTTCGCCTCACGATGTGTTGTTTCAACTTCACAACAAAATTTTTTACTATCTTTCCTTGCAGTAAAGTTTGATTGTATGCAAAGCTTATGGTTAGGATGATTCATCGTCAGAGAGATTTCTTTAAACGTACTTTAGGTAGAAACATCGCCTAATTATTTCAAATCTTCTCTGACCATCAGAATTTGTGTGGGGCCCTATGGATTGTGTTGATCTACTCACCTTAAATAACCTATCAAAACTGCCCACAACTAACATATGACAAGTTTGGTCTGGTATGGACGAAACGTGGAATTAATTCCCGTCTCAGGTCAAAAGCTTTCCAACTTCAACTGCTGCTTGAAGATTTCGCCTTCTTTATGGACTTCGTGGAATGCGGTCTGGACGATCCTCCTTGCAATCTCAGAGGTAGCCGAGCTAAAATGTTCCTCAAAACGTTTGCCGACTGACTGCAAGAGAGTGTTGTAGTAGGGGACCGAACAAGGATTTTGATTCCTCGTACATCGAATCACTAACCACTGTGCTACCCCGTCGCCGTACGATATGATTAATATACGTATAATTAGTTCGCACATGTTAACTGTACAAAATTAATCATTATTGAACTGGAAATGCTTAATAATCTAAACTAAACTGTTCTGAATTAAAGGGCTCTAATGCAAATAGTACCTACAGACAAGGTCGCTATCCAGATCACTGATCCCTGTAAATCACTTTCCAAATTTTGGTACGCTCAGCGCGCAGTTTTGGGCGGACTGGGTGTGTGAACTGCTGTGTGGATGGGATTTCATAACATCCGTAACTAACGGCACAGAGATGCCTAATTGTGAATGGTCTTTCACCAGACCTCTATTGGTTATTTGATAACATAACGTCTTACAATTTTGAGGCTAAGTTTAGTTTCTGAAAAGTTTTTTAAAGGACACTAAAATGATCGGAAAGAGCATAAATTTTTACATTCCCAAGTAAAAGCTTGATCTTATATAATGCATAATTTGTTTTACAGCTCTGATACGGGAAACCTCGAAATTTTTACGGAGCGGAAAAAAGTCTCCAAATAAAGGATGAAAGTACGCGCGATAACGTTCTCAGTGTAAAAATTAGTTTATTGTGGGTGCTGCAGCACACTAGGCTTGCCTTGAAAAGAAACAAGCACATCATTGGAATCACCGAGAATCAAATTATCAAACGGTTATTAGAAGTATGAGGAAAAGGCGGAAGAAGCTTTGTCCTAGAAGCATCAAAAATGATTGGAGATAATGGAAAAGTACTTTGGAATTAAATGATGTTGGCTGATGTAGTGACATGACAGCAGGATTCCCCAACTTTCCTATCTTATTTAAGCTAAGATGGTAGGCGAGAAAATTCCTATATTAGTGCAAAGGATATCGGAGCGTACATCGATTCTCTCCGAAATGCCATAGAGGTGAAGAAAGAGATGAAGATAATCACTTAAGATAGAGCGGATATTATCCCAAAGAGAGCTTTGGGTGAGTGAAAAGCTTGTGCCATTCCTTTTTTAACAAAGTATCAACTTCACTCAGTATTCGCTAAGAGCTGAACGAGCAGATCTGCATCTCGTTCAGGTTGCAATGTTCAAGTCACTCGCTATGGCAAAAAAAAACTTTCTTCCCAACCAACTTACGTTACCAAACTTGACAGCTACACATCCCGGTGATCATGAGCATAATCGTGAAGCTGGAAATAGACACAGCCATGAAATTCTTTATGGTATCCAGTGGTAGAGTAGCCATTAGACTGAAGTGATTCGCCACGTAATGCGAAGATTTTCTACGAGGTCATAATACTGCTTTGAATGGCGCCAGCTCTGAGGAATATCGAAGCGTAAATTCCGGCGAAACCTGTCCTCTTCAAGTGGCCATATCCAAAGCAGTGGTAGGTAATTCAGACTCTCTTCTCTGTTTCTAGTCTTATGCGATATTGAGTGATGCTTAGGTGAAGCTGCAGGAGAACAAGTCAAGCTAAGACCTAAGGAGAAGTTGTCTAATTCTGACAATCACAATTCAATGGAATTGAAGGCACAGTTGGTGAAAGTATTAACTCAAGCATTATGGTTCTTATGAGATAATAATTAGAAATAGTCATATATGGTATCAAACTTCAGGGGCGAGGTTCTTCTTTTCTGCTGTGCAGCATTTATTAGGGTATTACAATTTCTAATTGACAGAGAGTGGACCATGAAGGTTCCTTTTCTAAACTGCGTGATGATGAAGGAATCACCTTTCATGACATATTGCTGGTAGTCTGCTGCTGGTGGAGAGCGCGTATGACGCAGTGATTGGAGGAGCTCTGTGGTACTGATGTGATCGCCACAAGCGATGCTCGAGTGTTCGACCTCCATCGTAGACTCACCAATCTTGACATCCTTCCAGGGTCAGTGTATGGAACCAGACTTGTCTAGGAGGATGACAGTCCAGACATGTTACCAATATCGGCGACGATTACGAGTCTTCATGAAAGCCAGATATGTTTCAATCACCCAAAACGGTGCTAAATAAAGACGAATGGCAGCATGATTCAAGCCCTTCATGAGGTCTGCTATGGCACTTATAAGGTGCTAGACGCGTATTTCGACGCTTCAACCTTATCAGTAGCACGGTGTCTTTCAGTTCAGTCAGTTCCATATAAAAGATATATACCCTAGACAGAGCAATCGATGCCGAACTATTCATACTTAACATACGCCGAACTGTCGATCGCTGTGGCGTTCTTTCAGGGCGATTGGTTGTCGATTCACTTGGCTTATGGTTATTACGCTGGTATACATGTATATGTGTATGTATACACGTACGTGTACGCATGCATGCATGCACGTATATGCACATATGCGTGCACATGAAGGTATATGTAAATGTATATATATATATATATATATATGCGTATATACATATTCATGCACGTATATATATCGCACTTTCAATCGACTATTTTGCGACCTCACGAGGCCTCAAAACAGTGGATTGACATTTTTCAAATAAAGCCGAATGCGAGAGCTCTAAGTTTCAATCGAGAAATTCGGATGAACTGTCACATTTGATTGAGTTCTAAAGACCTTCGGGAGAAGAATATCTGAGCATTAATTTGACGAATTTTAGGGGCACTTCTTCACCCAATACCGCCAACCAATTTTGACAGTCAGAGTCTTTGCGAAAGCATTCAATTCTTTCATCTGTCTTTTTCTTGAACGTCATGAACATTGGTTAAGCAAACCAAAATGTTACTGTTGAGTACCGGAGAGGGTTAGGAGTAAAGCAAGGCTTCACGCTTACCGCGATGAGCAGCGCAACCACTCGAGCCTAATAGACGTGTTCGGCCTTGGAAGTCTCCTCAATTGGGCAGTTCCTTCGTTTTAGGCTAATCCTCTTGGGAGAACCAAATCCCTTACATGGAGTAGACGACGACGCACTATTTATACATTCCGTCAAATGAAAGAAATCACTAAATGGGAAGTGTTTTACACTCGATTGCTCCTGGTCTTGAGAAAACACTCGAAACGAACGGTATGATTTCTCATTAATACCAGCCAAGAGCAATCGAGCGGGAAACCTTGGCTCATCTAGAGAATTTTCTCACTGGACGACACATGTAAATAGTACGGCCGTCTACTCTGTGTGAGGGGGTTGAGTCCTGCCTAAGACGATTGACTAAGACGAAGGGCACTGCCTAATTGAGAAAGCTGCCAACGCCGCATGCGTGTATTAAGCTCTATTAGTGCTCATAACAGACCACATTCATGGTTCGAACCATAATTATCGAGAATATCGATAACCACAAATGTTTTTTAGACAGCGAAATAGAAGCAAAAACTATAAATTATATCCACGACAGCGAATGGACTGCGCGACAATGACAGAATATAAGATTTCTGAACACGAGCACGAATGTTTTTTGGAGCTTCGATCCGAAGTGATTACAAGCAAATGTTGTACTCTACGCAACCACTCTCGACCCATACGGAACGCAGCGCACAATAGGCGCGTGGCGACTGTGAGTCAACATCGTGCATCACACAGAGTTTTCCGCCACTGAGACCTAGTTTTCTTTCTGAAGTTAGTGAACTTTTTCGATTTTTTTTGTATTCCTTTTTTAAATGGTCTATTTATAGAGCGCTCTATTTGTTATGTCATGTGCTACCTGCTGTGTATTATAAACCTTTGCAGGCGGTAGCATAATCAATATTATCGGTGTCGCGCGATTTTCGTTCTTCAACAAAGACTTTTTTCTTCGCTTCGGTTACTTTAGGTTCTTTGCATCACCCCTATAGAGCATAATTTTCTCTACACCTCAGCTTACTTTTGGTGCATATTTAGCTGTCATTTGCAAAGGAAATTCAAAGTACGAAACGTAATTTTATTTTCGCTCTCTTAGTGCGCTGTGAAGTTTTTTTTTCGAGAAACCAGTTTAGGCATCAAATTCACCGAGATTTGAGCTAGCGAATAACCTTGTGTAGCCCGAATGAAAATGATTCAGAGACTCTAGTTGAGCAAATAAGGCAAATCGAATGTGATACATAATTTTCTTCTTGCTGCTACACCGTACGACAAAAGCTTTTTTTGAAAACCAAACAAAGTGTTGGAACTCCCGAGATTTAAGATTTTAAATGATTGCTTAAATCCAAATTTAGAAGCGTTGTTTAGAGAAAAAAGAAACGCAAAACTCTGAAATCAAAATGACCCTCATTGTTTGCAAAGAGATAGATGTCATTTACCGACCACATACTGCCAGCATTTGGTATTTCCATCTGTTAGAATAGTCAATTATATTCTACATTTCTTTATTACTTCGGCATCTTTACACTCTATACGTCGTAAATAACTTCTCGTATTGATACAAAGTAGCATAACAGTCGATATGCACCATTTTGACCTCTTTTCTCTGCTGTACTTCCTCTCTGTGAAGTATAATCATACTTAATAATGTTGAAGGACATGATATCGCGCCGCTGAAATCCTATTGTGCAACAGTGGGAGGCGCGTTGAGCCGAGTGGTTGTGAGGCTCGTCGTGGCGAACGTGAAACCGAGATCCATCCTCTCCCTCCCCAAACTTTCTCCGATAGCCAACAACAACAACACCTTATGGAATGCCACAACCAGGCTATCATCGTAAATGCAAGGAGATTCGCTCAACCAGTACTCCACAACGTTCAAGAAGGAGACAAAAAGCAAGACAAAAATATATATTGATTATACTAGCCAAGAGCAACTGAGTGTAGAGCACTCCGTGATCAGTTATATTTTCGCTGGACGTAGAGTGTAGAACGTTCGTGGTCGCTAACTCTTAGTGTGGTTAAGAGGCACCCACAGAGATTAGCAAAAGATGAGGAAGGGTAACTGCTCGACTGACGAGACTGCAAGGTCGAAACACGTGTATCGGGCTCTGCAAGTCAGCTCTTTTAATAACAAACCACGCGGAATGTATGGCTCAAAAATGATTTTGTGCCATATACTTTGAATGCATTGCGGTGGACCTCAAGCCATAGGCTTTACGCGCTCTCTGTTCTCCAGTATAATGCAGTGAAGGTCCATATACTTTATTTATTTTGAATATGCCCGACCGAGAGTGAGAATCTAAGACAGCTAACTAGTAAACTTTATTTGACAGCTGACGTTTTGGCAGTTCGGCTTCTTAAGAATCTGGAGAGGTCAAATTGTCCGCAATTCAATCTGTCAAACACTTCCACTACTCCTCTGTACAAAATCACCAGACCTAGATTTCAATCGCATCAAGCACAAAATCAACTCTCAACATACTCTCCGTTTTTTTATATGTGTTCCACTGGATGGTTTAAGTGGAGATCACTGGAAGGATACCCCATAGGCTTGTTATGCACCTTTCCCATCCGAACAACAGTCTTATATACTGACTCAAATCAGGAGTGATAGCAAGGCATTCCTCTCTGCGATTTATAGTTGAATTAGTGATGTTGATCCAAAGTGCTTCTAGAATTTTTCGCGCTGATGTTTCTATTTCTGCGCAAGGATGATGACTTCGATCTCAAAATTAACTCCGTCGTGTTTTCTGTTCTTTATGCTTCCCTAGCGGGATGTTCCGTCTGTTAAGACGTTTGTCAGCTAAGTGTTCTTCTATGCGGGCATAGAGGGGCCTACCTGTTTCGCCAACATATTTATCCCTACACTGTTTTCCAATGAAAATTCGTCCTACAGAAGTCGGCGTGATCATCGACTTGGAAGAGCTTTATAATAATTTGATAACCGACTTTCCTCTAACGTTTGATTTACTTATCAATCATATCTTCGTTGTTGATTGAGCCAGTATGACAAAGTTGTTGTCCAACAACTTCATTCGGCTAATGCTTTGACGCATTTCCTCTCCATCTGAGCCAATAGATTAGATGAATTTGAATTTAGAAAAGTATGATCCATCACATATCTATTCAGCGGTGCTAACACTTTTCAAGACGATGGGACGCTGACAAATAGATCGCGAAAATCCAGTGCATCGACTCAACATGTGTTGTACTGAAGTGGCGTGAAGGGGATTGTGACTATATCAATGCAAATTGGACAGAGGTAGAGGATCAGGAGAAGAAATTCATTAGTACACAGGTATGTGGTCACAGCAATGCACTAAGCTCTCAAAATTCATTCAACAAATACATTGATAATACACAAAGATATAAGGATACTGTGGTCCATGGCGACAAAAATGATCAACTATTATGAATAATAAAACCAGAAACCCCTTTGTCCTCAATAGACGTAAGTATCACCTTGTGGGAAAATATAGCAGATTTGGTCTCATGGAAGTGCCGAAGTTGTAAACAGTATAATATTAGCCCTCTTTTTTCTGAAAGGCTTTTCTTTCTAAGCGATAAAGGCACAAATTCGAATGCGAGGTCCAAATAGGTCAACGGTTGTGGCGTTCTTCTTCAACTTTTTAGACTTTTCTTGAAAATTCGAACGAATGTCACTCTCAAATTCATCTAATACTCAGTATATATTAATCGTATACAGGACGCCTCTCTAGAGTGTCAGAAACTTTGTGGCAAAAAAAGGAGACTTATCTGGTGTCCATAATTTCATTTGATGATTTAACAGTGAAATGGAGAAATGTTAAATGTTTGAAACATCGCTCATAAGTTAACAATACGTATTCAGATCGGTTAGCCAGAAATCGTCTACCAAAGTTAGCTTGGCATATGAGTCGCAGTGGCCACTAACATAGATAAATAAGATGGCACATGGAGTAGGCCATATGCACCGACTTCAATTCATACACTTTCCGTTCGTATAATTTTCTGCTAGGGGTTTACGTGCTAAATTTATTATTAAGCTTATAAAGCATCCAAAGCAAAGATATCTGACGTAATCTGGGAGAATGTGTTTTCTAAACTTAATAAATTCCGAAAAGCAAACAAATTTTCTAATGTATACATGAAAGAAATTGACTATCGTCCCAAGCAACCGCTACACTGGATGTAGTTGTACAGGTACCAAAGCTGCATTAATAGTATAACAAACACGAGGAAATGGTAATACCAGTTAGGCAAATTTGATTTAGAGTCAGTAAATAAAACGATCGACGATTTTTGGAGTATGATATGGCAGGAAAAGTGCAAGAGTATCATCATGCTTTGTGATGTCACCGAATGTAGAAAACCTGAATGCGAACAGTACTGGCCACTTACTGCTGAATCACCAGTAAGTAATTCTCAAAAATCATGTAGGCTTTTATCTATATTAGAAATAATAACATTTGTTGAATGTGGCAGAATGTTGTAGTAAGAAATAGCATTAAACTCAACAAAAGAATAGAAAGGAGGAATTTCACAGAAGAAAATCAAACGTTCACCTTTGTGGACTCATGGTAGATTCAGTATCTCCTTGCTTTTCATTATCAACTTGAATTCCAACGTAAACGAACGAAACTAAATTATTATGCTAGCAAACTAGTCGCTAATTTACACAGAGCTGAAAATCTGCATTCAGAGCAAAGCTGGCACGTAAACATGGCGAAACTAAAAAAAATTTAGCAAGGCAATTGCTTTCTGATAATAACCGCGGCACAGAAGGAAAAGTTACAGCAAAAATATGAACAATTCGTGAACAACTGCAGTTCCACTTGAAGATTGCTAAAGAAAGCGTTCCATTTATGGCGTTTACTTATCGAATGTTTTATGCTTATGGTTTGAGATTCTAGCCTTTATACAACTAAAATTAGAATTTATGCACAGTCAGTACTATTAGCGATGTTGTTTCGGTTGAAAAATGCTCTCTAGTAATTCCCAAGACCGACTGATTATTAACCTTGGCATGCTTCAATATAATTCCTGATTTTCCTCTTTAAGCCAAACACGAGGTGTTACATTAAACTCTATTTGACAACTGACGTTTCGGCAGCTCGCCTACTTCAGAGCCTGGAAAGGTCAAATTGTCCGCAAACCAGTCAGTCAAACACCTCCATTACTCCTTTGAAAAAAAATCACCAGACCTAGATTCCAATCGCATCAAGCACAAAATCAACTCCTACATACTCACCGCCTTTTATATGTGTTCCACCGAATGATTCAAGTGGAGACCACCGGGAGGAGAGCACATAGGCTCGTAATGCACCTTGTCCATCAAGTACTATTTTATACTTATATACAAGACTATACAATTGTTCTGTCTTTTGAGTTTTTGAAAATGTAGCAATTTTCAGCACTATTGACCTTTCCTATCAATGTGTCAAAAGTTTGAATACAAAATGTGAGATAAAAGTGTTGAATTTGGAGAGGTTGTGAGAACTATTTCACACACCAAAAAACGGAATCGAGAGCAATAATAAAGCAGAAAATGGCTACTTGGCACGAAAAAATTGTTGACGTTTGAAAAGGAATACTTGAATAGGAGAAGGCAGTTGAATACATAGGGAATTGAATTAAGGCATACTTGAGCAGCCTGCTTCTAATGTTCGTGCGGGACAATCATATTTCCAATTCGTTTTCTTCCCACACAATCCTTGTGTGTAGAAAAATGTTGCCTTGTTGTTTATAGCCAAATTCCGGAGTATCCCACTGAACAATCCGTAACTGTGAGCATTGAATCCCAAAACGACATTTATCAATCTCAGCATCCTTCGGCAAAACTTTTTTTTGTCTTTATTAACCGATCACATTTTTCACATTATGTCCATTCAAACAGGTGGAGTTTCGACTGCTTCGCGTTTTTCAGAGCCTGTAAAGATCATGTTTCCACGGTCCAGGCAGCCGAACACATTCATTACTTCATTAAAGAAAAAACATCAAATCTAGATTTATTGTATCATGCACAAAGCAGCCCTCTTATGCTTGCCCCCTTTTATGAATACCAAACTGATTTGTACAAGTGTAGACCAATCGGGAAGAAATCACACGGACAGTTAATTTACCTGCCACATAAGAATGACAGTCTTATATAATGTCCCTTATCACGGATGATTACGAGGCATTCTTCCCTGCGGTTCATGTCTGAACTGAAGGTGCTTATCCAGATCGCTTCTAGAATCTTACGCGCTGATCTTTTATGTTTCTGTGCAGAGATAGTGACTTCTGCTTCATCCCCTTCGTTACGTGTCTGTGTCCTGTGCGAGACTAGAGGGGTACATGGTCTAGTGTTATACTTCTCATCTAGGTGTTCTTTTAATCTCGACAAAGTGACTTACTTATTTCGCAGTGTGTTTTTCGCTGCACCCTTTACATGAAATTAGGCAAATTGTACCTATGCTTATGAAATCACGGTCTAGTCATCAACACAGTATTAATAAGAATTTGGAATATCAGAACTGTCGGTCATGGTCTCATAGAAGGTTTGAATCGTGCCTCTTTCTGTGTTGAAAGCCAATTCATATCAGAGAGGAAATGCTGACAGATTTTTCTGAAGAGAATGTCGATTTTCCAAGTGAGTTCCCGCATTGCAGCATTCGAGTAATACTCTTCCAATACCAATTTCATGCTGCCGCAGAGAGTGGCCTCAGCTCAGCAAGGTCGATGGTGGAATGACCGAATTCGCTACGCTCCCGACAATAATTCTTTGTACAAGTTCATTATGTTTCTTGCAATAGAATTCTCTCTCTGGCACCGCGCATGCTCTAAACAAATTTCTTCCAGATGGATATCAATATTAGCGACATTAGTGGTCATGCTTCTTTTTCCTGCTCATTTCCAACATGCCATTGATAAGGATCGAAATGCAGAATGAACGTACATATCTCATTAACAACGTAATTGTGAAGTTTTTCCTAAGGGAGCAACGAACGTCTCGCAAGACGTAGTGTTTTGGATTTTGAAAAAAAGGAAAGAATACTCTTGGAATTCCAGTCACAGGAAAGTTGTTCTTTCGTTTGAGTCGGTGAAACTTAGACGTGAGTTTGGCAAAGAAGGTGATAACAATTTCAGTACAAAACAATGACATAACAAAACTTCCATCTGGCTTGAAGTAATTTGTCATATAAGGGCGTGTACGAGGCAATGATTAGAGGTACCCTTCGACGAATATATAGATGATTTGATTCTGTGCTCACAGCTTGCGAAACCTTTTATGCCCAGCGTGTTGGCTTTTTGGAATTACTTCAAGGTCATGAGCAACAATGCAGATGTAGCTATCCGTCATCCAAAATCATGAGGTCAAACTATAAATGCCCTAAATATATGTACGGTGCGTATTCTGAATTCATTTATTGAGATCTTTGGAGATTCTTGTGAAAGCCTTTTCTGCATTCAACATTTCAACGATAAGCTCAAAGGATATTCTTTGTCGGTATGATGAGAGATCCAGTTCAGTCTAATATGACCTGTCCGCACTCACGAATCATCAAAAACTCCAAATGCACTGTTAGGTCAGTTTTTAAATGAAAAAGTTCTGCACATCACTCCTTACTACTAGGTATATTACACCGCTAAAGGCGGTCAGATGAAAAGAATTCTGTTTGATCAACGACAGCCAATATCTGCTAACATCAGTGGGTTCAGTGTCGATAGCGACCACCCAAGCCGAACCGTTGGGGTTGGTCGCTTACAGACAGATGAGTGTGTAGCACAGAAAGAGTGATGACAAAACGGAAATCAGTAGAACAATAAGTTGCAGCACGCGCTCCCGGATAGAGTGAGAGGTGGGATCGAGTCCCGCCTAACGCAAAGAGTTTTGCACACCACTCTACATTAGTGAGTATATTATACCGTCAGTTCTTGAATTTTTGAGGCTAGGATTAAAAGAATGCCTCAGCCTCTGATGTTTTTGATTTCCATAGTCATCCTCCCTATCAAATCACATATCGAAGAACAATCGGAAAACAACAATGACTCTTTAATAAATATTATGGAATGCAAATGATAGAAATAGATTCAAATCTAAAGACAGCATAAAGTCAATAGCATTTGTAACATAGAGTAGTCAGCTGTAGATCGCGCACGCAGTAAACAGTTGATCCCCCATGTATCTAGAATAACACGAAACAATGTGAAGAATAGGATCATTTATCCATATGAATGATAAAAAAGTTCGTATAAACTTTTGCGAAAAGTGATGTAAATACTTATTTGTTTTGAAAAGTGGAATAGATCATTGTGGCCCACCTTTTAAGCTTCTTGAGAACACTTTTCTGGTCTAAGTCAACTCTCAACTTTATAATCACCATCGTTTGACTGGGACACGGCGATAACACAAATAACGATCATAATGAACAACAAATACTCAGGACTTAGGTTATTCAGCGCATTTTTGAGCAGTTACAAAGTTGATACTAACAAGATTTATCATCAGGTCTTCTCAGAAAATTGACCAAAAGTAATTCAAATTCCTCAACAGCTCTATTCAGAATATGCGCCATCAGCCCGAAGACATTTTCAAATTCTCTCAAACGACTAATCAATACCGCATTCAGAAAGCTCGCCATCTTGGGACTCAAAGATAATTCCCAGTCCTCAACGCAAATGAATGATGTATCGGAACTTCTGCTTGCTTGGGAAATACTCCAGCGACTGGAAGAGGTGATAGTCAGACGACGACAAGTTAGAACTGTGCAGCGGATAATCCAGCAAATCACAGCTCAGTTCAGTCAAATTCCTCCTCTGTCAATTTGTAGACAAGGGGCCTTGCTTCGTCTCAAAGTAGGATGAAAATACAGAGAAGTCGACATAACACAGCGCGATTGCAGCTGTCCACGTTCTCACAGTAGCACTTGGCGCTGGTCGTCTCTCCGGTTGACGGCAAGTCCCTGTGAGTCGGCACTGTCCGGTTCTAGAATACGATAAGCGTAGTCTTTGGCACGAATCGATTCTGACGTGGACGTGAAACTCTTCGTTGGTCTGGTAACAACCATTATTTCATACCTCGCTGACTCGTGAAAAATAATTTGTAGCTGCGGTATTGACTTGTTGCTTGAGAGATGGCAGAAATGTGTTAAGGCTGATGGAGCATGCTTTGTTAATGTTGTCAAGCAAATTTAGTTACTCTGAATTTGGTGTGTATTGCTCTTACGCCAAAACTTATTAAAAGACCCGATATGTTCGATAGATCTGACGATTAAGAGGGTCACTTTTCCTTTGAATCTAACCCGAGAAGCTTCCACAGCATCGCCTCCATTAGTAGAAGCTATCTTAGCGCCAAGTGTAAGGATCACTCCTTATATTTTATTATTTTGTGTACATCAGATGCAGCTCGAAATTACACAAGCGCTTGTTTTCTGTGTGAGCTATGAAAAGAAATTTAGTGAACTGATATGTTTTCATCACTGGACCTTTGAAAAATGGTAACTTAACTGCTCTTCATTCTATTGCACTGCACTATATACATTGAGTTTGGTACTTATATGTTAGAAGGCGACAAATGAAAACCGGTCCCTTTGCGCTGGACAAGAACTTTTCATAGAGTGTTATTTTTCCAAACATTCTTTGACGATGCTGTAAAATCCAAAATGGAAGTATGTTTCACACGACCACACTTTTTTTGTTATCTCGCTTATATTTTGCTAGACAAAGCTTCTCATTTAGACTGTTAGTACTGCTTCGGTAGCATAAGTATCGAAGAACTCAAAAATATGCTTGCCTTGTGGATAAGCTCCTTTGATAGAGCTGTAAAAGAGTGTAAAACTTTCTGCTTTACACCTCGCCGGGCAAAGGTCAATCTCTAGACTAGCAGTAATCAATAGAAAGCGAAAGTTTCAATGATTCCAACGCCGTGCTTGTTTTTCGCAAAGGAGCGTTTCGTTGCAGTGTAGCACGGAGAATAACATCGAGCTTCACATATTAGACGAGCGTGCTTACCGGCCATTTCAAAGGATGGGCGGGAACTGATAGGTACGGGTTAGATATATGGGGTGCAACTTTGTTTTCAGTTCATTTTTTCTTCCGCTTTGAAAGAACAACTCCGTGTAGGACGATTCACTCACATACTGCGAAACTTTCTCTACACATTCATATGCTTTTTATGCTTCCAGCGACTCAGATGCGTGAGCCAAGTGAAGCTGCGGGGAGAGTGTGAAACATAGTATTTTGAATTTTGCGGCGTTCAAAAATGGCTACGTGTAGCTGTAGCTTAAGATTACTAACACTCCTTTTCTTTTTTTTTCCTTAAACCTTTTTTTTCTTAAACCTTCGAAAGATTACTAACACTCCTATGAAAAATTCTTGTCCAGCAAAAGGAATCTTTTTTTTATTTATCGCCCTCTAACATAGAAGTGCCATAAATATTACTACTGAAAAGTCCTCTAATTGATGTTATTTTATTTGTTGTTGCTTTTAGGCGTTTTTGAGAAAAAAGATGCAGGCACAAATCCTGAGAAATTTGTCTTGTCGCCTTTCATGAGGTCGAAATAATTCTATTCGTTAAATCCGAGGGGAATTTAAGTCGCGATAGTTGCGCAGAGTTAGGAAGCGATGGTAATAAATATTGTATTTCAATCAGAAGTGAACTACATTCTATAAGCAACGAGTTTTTCCAGAATTAAACAAAACTGTGAGACATTTATCCGTTATACTTATAAGCTCTATTGAAAATCGTGGCAACATAATCGCTACTGTATAATTTGATTCGAATCTATAAGTAATCGACTACTTTACCTCTCTTCTTGAACAGACATATTGCTGATCTTATGACGAACTCTGTTCTTTTACATTGATTCCTATCTATTTATTTGTTGAGAGAGCTCGTTAAGGCCTTCAACTTTCTGACAATAACAGGCAAGTTCTACATTTTACAGAAATGAAAATGTAAAAATCCAGGAGGTCATAACTATTGCATGACTGTTCATTTTTGATGCATACAGTAGGAGTGCTTGCTTGGAATTCTGAATATTTCAATTCTTGATAAGTTGGAAAACAAGGCAACTTTCCACAAACTCTGTTGGAGAGATAGATCAAAATCTACGTCACAAATTCGCCGAATTTCCAGGTTCAATAAACAACAAAATTATCAATAGTCAACCCTGAGTGATCGAAGCAGCAGAGTCACGAATGTGTATGTACAGAAACCAACATATCAATAATACAAGTCCTTTAGTTCTTATAACATTGGTGGAATAACACAATAAGAAAAGTTAAGAACTAGTGCAATTATGTGATTCATTACAATATATTGTCGTTTTCAAATGTTGTAATTAAATACTGAATATTTACAACTCCAAAAATCCTTTTTATAGTACTTGCCGTCGTCTCTGCAGCATATTCTCACAATTACTTCCCATTTAAGCCTCACCTGCCGTCACGTTCTTCCGAAGGGTTGATCAAAATTATGCTGGACGTAACGCGGCTATTAAAGCAGGTCGACCTCTTCTACTCCCAGTCCTCTGCCATCAAGTAATAATGAGATATGCTTCGTATACCACGAGGGGTTTGTTTTGGAGCATTAGCGTGGTGTTGTAACTAGATATCCTATAATGTTGAGTGGTATGAAAAATGTCTAAATTTGGGCAGGTTGAACTTGCGTGTCATCCTTCAGTGGCACGCGTTAAGCGCAGCTTTACAAAGACACCTGCTCTGTTATCACTCTTTGTACATTATCACAACTATACAGTAAACTTAGTCATTGTGGTATGTTAAACAAAGCAGTAGCAGTATGAATTTGTGATAAAGAGTCGACAAATATCTTTCAGCCAACAGACGAATAAGGGAAAAGCTGAACAAAAATGCGCTAGCAAATGTAGTTATTGCTTTCATTCCTCTTTGATCCAAAAGATACTCAAATTGAATGACAATGAAGAATGGCTCGCTCAAATTTCTTATGAGTATGCTTCAAAAGTTGATCTCAACTCATTCACTGCTAGCTCAATTAGCATTTAATATCTAAACTGCTTCTAAAATCCAGCTCTTTGAACATATTTTTCCATTTTTTATTTTATTTATTTTTTTATTTTTTTGAACATTCTTACGAGCATCACTTTTTCTCAGAGAGATCAAGATATGATTTGCCTTATGCTGATCGAATCAAAGACCATGCGTAACATTTCATATCTGGATTTTGATTGATTTCCATTTATAGGAAGATTTGCGTTTTGGTAGTACATGCGGCAAACCTCACTAATATAAACTCAAGAGCTAGAAGTCTCGTACCGAAGGACTAGCAG
This sequence comes from Parelaphostrongylus tenuis, assembly GCA_019055375.1. Lineage (NCBI taxonomy): Eukaryota > Metazoa > Nematoda > Chromadorea > Rhabditida > Metastrongylidae > Parelaphostrongylus > Parelaphostrongylus tenuis. Next base: position 8,162 of record JAHQIW010000718.1, on the reverse strand, counting down.
TATTGGGCATCCAATATAAAACATCCAAATTCATTCTTATCTGAACAATCATTGAGCAGAAATGCTCAACAAGCATAGTAACTGCGGCGTCGCATGCGGAGTTTTGGGTAGTTGAGTCATCGCTGATGAGAGTGATCAAAAAGTCACGATTCAGTGCAGAAAAAAGGTATTCCTTTGCTAATAACTGGGAAATAGACATTCTCTTGACGATGACTGGATGGATCGCTCACAATCTAAGTCTTCGTCAAGTAGAGCCTGTTGGACTGCTTCTACACTCCCAGCTACACACATTTGCAAATGCTGCTGATTGTGTTGATGAGCACAACTTCTAAAAAAATTGCTGAGTGCTATGAGAATAGTTGGGGACATCTCCAAAGATAAATTGAAGATATACATCTATCGACACTCACTTGGTGAGCTTCAAGTCTTTTAGCATTCACTTATTCTGGCGAGTCTAAGTGCAAATCAGTATAGAATTTCATCAACACATAACTTCTCTGAATTTTACCATGTTAAAGTGGAGAGAGGGTGCTTTTGGGTGTCCCTTACAGACTAGCAGAAAGTGCAGCAGAAACATCTCAACATCTTCTTTACCAGCAGGTGTCTTGCCAAATCTATGCGCACAGCATGTTAAGTGCCAAGAATAGCGAAATTCAAAAGAAACTCGTCTTAATGGCCTTTTTTCTGTGAATCTCAATATGTGCAGATCACTGTTTTTGAACGAAATTTGGTACACGTTTTCTACTTTAAAAAGTTACTCAACTGTTACGAAGTAGAAAGATTCTGTACCTCAAAAATGTAAAATAAATTAGATGAAAAATGTGATTGTTGCGACATGAGACAGTCTGATGATACGGATGCTACAGGATTGACATGGTCATCACAACCAAGAAACGTAAGGAAAACGTTCTATTATATCATTATCAATCACTGCTTTTATGAGACATCCCAATTATAAAGCAAAAATCACCCTCTCATCTACAAATACCTTAGCAAATAAAATGCCCGTCCTCGTATCCAGAAGTTATGAAGATTGGAAAATTTTTTTAAACGATTTACAGTTGCGCAAAGAAAGTACCACTGTAATCAGGTGATCACATGATAAGTAATTTCATCGCTTTTTTATTGACGCCGTTACGTTTTGTCGAGTAGAAGCAAAGGAGAGGTAATGCTCAACAAAGCTCAACGAGCCGTTAAAGATTGACTCCGCACAAGCTGGATCGACCAGGGTCACACGTGCAAACCTACTATATGTTTAAAATCTCCGTCACTCCACAATCACCTCACATTGCTGCCACGTTCTTTCCAACTGTCTAAAAGAATGGTTACACTAAAACGTCCTAGAACTAAAATCGTTATCGTCGGCAGGACGCTAGGCTGATGTAGATTACAAAATACGCAGTGTTTTCTACGCGGGTGGTTTTAGGAGATATCGTTGCGGTTTGAGATGGGATTGTGCTACTGCGCAACAAAGATTGCTAACATCCCTGTGGAACGTTTGTTATTGGGTTCGCTTAAGAGAAAAGGTTGCGTAGTTTTAAAATATCTAAAATTTCAACGAATTCAAATATTATATACTAAAACACATGTAATCAGAAATAGTCATTTATTTAGCCTCATTTTCAGTGGCGGTGTGGTGCTTTTACTATGCATCCAATAATGTTGAGTGGTATGCAAAACTTTGAACCTCGTGAGGGAGCCAAGCCCGTTCCTCTCCTTTCGGAAGCGGAGCTAACCATTGAACTACTGAAGCACCTGTTCTGTCACCAAACTTTCTGAACTATCACTATTACATTGTCCAATTAGCTATAGCAATCCGTCAAAGAAATTCAAAAGATACGCTGTGATAATAAGTCGACAAAGCGCTTCTAGGCAAATGTTGAACTCGTGAAACAGAGCAATAATGCGCTTACAATTATAATTGTTTCTTCAATTCCTCTCCGATCTGCAAATATTCAAATCAGTAAAAATTGATGAAACAGCCAACTTCAATTTTTTATGAGTGAAGAAGAATAGCCTTAAACGTTAGTCTCAATACATTCATTGTTGTGACTGTCAACAGAACCTACTGTGAAACTTGAATATTGAGCTAACAACACCAAAGCAAAACGTAATCTCCTCCTTGCTAGTAGAGCATAAATTAGAAGTTCGTTCTTAAAAGACCGACTCTATAGCAAAATTAGCAGTCTTCATGCTCTCGTGTTATTTCAAAATTTAGATCAAACTAAGTTGTTCAGTAACAGATGGAAAGGTGTTTATTTTGTCAAGAAGTTTCTCATGGAAACAGGAGATATTTTGATATGCGGTCAACCTTTTTGCTGCGTATACCCTTGTGAAATATTGCTTAGTGATTCTCGAGTTTTTGTAATGATAAAGGGCCACCGTGGTTAGCGGTTGCAATGGCCGTCACGGTGCGCATGGAGCCGAGCTCTACCCCACCCCCCCCCCCCCCTTCACCTCTTTCCAGCAGTTAACAACAACGCCCTATGGAACGTCACAGCAATGCTGTCCTCGCGACTGCAAGGAGATGCTCTCAGTCACTATTCTACGACGTTTAAGAAGAAGGCGAACAACGAACTGAATGCTGGGAGTACTGGCATAGTGAAAAAAACACTGCAATGACTGATCAAATAAAGCGCTAAGGTGTAACGATAGAGTGCTCCTAACTTCTCAACGTTACGTATACGTGGCAATCAAATCGTTGTGTAGTTCAAATGAAAGGCTAAGTACTTTGAGCGCTAACCGTAGTCTTCATTTCGCTCTTACAGCGATAAATGGAAACTTTTTGAAAAGACAGTATTAGCTACAAAACAGTTGAGATTTGAACTACCTATGACTATTAAAAGTTTAGTGAAAAGCCATCCACAGATACCAGCAGAGCTAGCAAAGCAAATCGAATGTGAAACATTAGATTGTTTTCAGTGCTACAGTGCAGTGGGAGAGATTTTATACATAACGAGCATATTATTGAAATCGCTGGAATTTAAGCTTTCGAATGGCCACTGTGAGTCTATGAAAAAAATTCTTGCTTAGCAAGTGAGGCGATTCTTTGCTTATGAAGAAGCAAATAAAAAATCCTTCTTATTCGCTGGTGAGAAACTTTTCATAGGAGTGTTAGTGACCATTCGATAGCTGAGACTTTAGGCTACAGCCTCACTTCGTTGCTTTTTTAGAAACCCTTTCTCAACGTTGCTGCAGAAGGGAATTCTTGCATTGCAAGCGTGCATATTTCTCGCCGGACAGAGCTCTTTCTTTGAACTATCAATAATCATTCAATAGCGTAATAGTTTCCGATTCCAACGCTGCGCTTACAGCCTGAGAAGACCGCTTCTTTGAAGCACAGAAGGTATAATAGGTTGAATCCCATCTGTGACCAAAGTGACTTTGGCCAATTACGTGCGGATTTTATCAATAAACATTGCACCGATCTTGCGACATCGTGTCAACGCATGTGGAGGCCTCAGAGAGCAGCACGTGAATTGACCAAGGTCCACTTTGTTCTCAGATATAAGCTGAACTAAGTTTAGCTGCTGCGCTTCAGAGAAACGGTCTTCTTAGAATATAAGCTTAGCGCTGAAATCGGAAACGATTACGCTATTGAGTGATTACTCATAGTCCAAAAAAGACTCTGTCCGGCGAGAAATATGCAAGTCTGCAACGTAATAATTCTCCTTCTGTGGCAACGTTTAAAAAAAGCTTTTTCAAAGCGGCGAAGTGAGGCTGTAATCTGAAGTTTCAGCTTTCGAATGGTTACTAACACTCCTATAAAAAGTTCCTCTCCAGCAAATAAGAGCTTTTTTATCTGCTTTTTATAAGCAAGGAACCGCTTCATTTGCTAAGCAAGAATTTTTTCATAGACTTTTAGTGGCCATCCGAAAGCTCAAATCTCAACGATTTCAGTAATATGCTTAATATCTAGAAAATTTCTCCCACTGCAGTGTAGCACTGAAAACAATCTTATGTTCCAATTCGCTTTGCTTTGCTTCTTGGCTTTTATCTGAGGATGGCTTTTCACTAAACTTCTAGTAGTTGTAGATAGCTCAAGTCTTGACTATATCGTACCTAATACTGTCTTTTCAAAAAGTTTCCATAGATAGCTATAAGAGCGAAATGAAGACTGCGTCAGGTTATCAACACATCGTTGGAATCAGAAACGTATACGTTATCGAATAATTACTAATAGTTCAAAGAAAAGCTCTGTCCGACGAGAATTGTGGTCGTCTGAGGCATAGCTTTGCGTGAATTTCTCAGCGTTATGAAAATGTGTATTAAACAACAGGACATGTGGGGTCCTAGCCAGAAATCCAAACTTTCAAATGTTTACTGACACTTCTATGAAACCTTGTCCAGCGAATGAGGTCAATTTTTCCTTTGTTCCCTTACAAGCAAAAAGAACCAATAAAGTCTGTGCACAATCGTTTAGCAGCACAGGTACACGACGTCTCAAAGGGTTAGGCAAGGCAGTGGTCCAGTCCACTTCCACAACACTCCGTTACAATCATCAACGAAGACCTTTGAGAACGCGGTAATTCATTTCCCTCTAGTTCCAAAGAGAATAATCTCAAACAGCAATCTATGAAATTTATAAAAAAGACGAAATCCTCAAGCAGCGGCGAAAGTAATACGTTAAAAGGTCTTTGTGGAGGATAAATGGGAGGAAAGTAATCAAATGCAGGACATGCAGGGATTCATATGGCAAGCTGTAAGGCCCGTGTGGATTCTCGTGATCTCATCAATCTCATCACATATTCTTATTATAAATGCTACAAGGTTGTAAGAAGACTTTTCTGGAAATCAAGTGCATCTGAAAGGAACCGAAATTTACGCTGTTTGAACATCATTAGTAGTCTAGAAAGAATGCGCCGTTCAGCCCAATATAAATGAGAATCATACGAACGCGCAAGGTACGGAACATAATCTTATACATTTCACTGGACAAGGCTTATTTTTTAAAACTGTTAGTGACATTTGAAGACTGTGAATTTCAGTGAGTTCAACATGCAGTTGTTATCTAGAAAAGCCTTTTACAACCCTGTACCATTCATATTACGACTGTGTTTCCTAGGCGCTGCGCTTGACGAAACCAATTCTCAACTAGCATCGATAGTTAAAACGAATAGTGCAAATGCACAATAAAAAGATAAATGTTTTTAAGGTCACTGAGATGAGTTTTGTTGCTCATTTTGTTTGTCTGCAGCGTTATCCGTTTAAAAAGAGATTCAGCGTATTCAGTAAGAAGGAATTTTTTTAGTAACGAAGTATGGAAACAAATGAAGCACTTTATGGCGCATTGCTTCGATATAAGGCCAGTTTTCGCCCGAAAACATCATTTTGTCTATCTTTTAAACATGTGACGCTCTAGTAGTTACAAGGCATTCCACAGCTTACCATGAAAAGATGCCAATAGGAAAAAATCCTTTACAAACGAAGCCAACAAAAAAGGTATGAGCATCGATATAATAGATTGGCCAAAAGTAATTTTGGTTCTAACAATTTGCCGTTTGATATGGGGATAAATTTCAAGATATCTCCTGATTATTATTTGAACCAACATGTCCTGAGGTTCGCTAAACGGGCTTACCTATAAAGCCCGACACATGTGTTTCGATGTCCCCGACGGTCTCATCAGTCGGGCGTGGCATTCGTCCTCAGCCAATCCTCTCGGAGCGCCCAGTCTCCCACTTTATGAGTAGACAACGGCGAATATTTTGCATTGTCCGTCGAGTGAAATGAAAAGAAAACACACGAAACGAAAGTTATAATGTACTGACGATACTGGCCAAGAGCAATCGAGTGTACAACACTGTGTGTTCGGTGATAATTTCACGTGACAGGCACTGTAAAATGTTCGTTGTCGCCTACTCTCAGTGTGGGTGAGTACGCGCCCAGAGAGGATTGGCTGAGGATGAAGGCCACCGCCCGACTGATGAGACCGTCGGGGTCGAAACATCGGCCTTAGTGGGTCAGCCCGTTTAACGCACCACACGACATCTTGGCCCAAATAATAATTACGAGATATGTTGAAATTTTTGTGTGGTCTTAAAAAACACTCTAAACGAAAGGTATGATATTGAAAGAAAGTCTCAAATAAATGTGTTTATGCTACATTTACTGCGCATTACTAGCTAGATAATCTGTTCCTAATGACGTTTTACTAGGTTTATTTCATGCTACAGGAAGTATTTTGGTTGGTACAGAAGAAATTGCTGTTTCAGAGTAAATTTAGAATGGTACTTATGCAGCAGAGACAACTCGTACGATTATCAACACATACCCCAGAAACTGCTAAAGAATGTTCAGTGCAGTGGTGGGTGCATAAAACCTCGTAAACGAGACGACAGCCTTGAAAATGATGTAGTGATAGGCTTTGGGAAATTGACAACGGCCGTATTGGAAGCAATCAACGAAGCTGTTTCTTTTAGTAAATCACCAAATGTCGGAAAAAACTTAATAACGACCAGTCTGCTGTAGCGCACCATTCAAAACAAACTGGAAAGGTTCAAAATTTGGTACAAAAGCAATTGCGCTTTGATTCCACCCAGCCGACAGCTATACTTATGCATGGAAAGCTTCAAAACTTACACGAATTGGGCTACAATTTTTTGCCACATCTCCATAATCGCCGGACCTCGCACCCACCAGCTATCGCTTCTTCAATCATATTGATAACTTCTTGCAGAATAGACGCTTTCACAATAAACGCAATGCTGAAAAAATTTTTCATTCGGCAAATTAAAATGCACTGATTTGTATGAGACAGGAATACATGATCATATTCCTCGTTGGCAAAAATTTTATAATTGTAGTGGCTTTTATTTTGGTTAATAAAGATATTATTGCGCTTGTTAAAAGGGTGGGGGCTGTCAGCACTTAGACATGGCTCGAAACATGTTATATCCTTATCAGATTATTATTGTTTGAGCTAGGTCTAAAAAGCGGTCGAAAGCAAAGGTGTGATTCACTTTAAGAGTCACAAGCTTGACAGCAGGTCACTACAATGTCAGGTAATTCCATTATCTGACTTGTGGTGATTTATTACTCGGCGTCAACTCATTCATGGAGGAGTATAACCTCAAGGAATCTGCTGAACGGTGGGACGGTGCTACTCATGAGTTCCGATAGGATGAAGCAGGCGTCTGTATAGCACATAGACATGTCTCAAACATGTTATATTCTTTCACAAGGATGTGAAAATCACGGTTTGAAACCGACACTACTTTTGCACCAATCAATCACAAATCAAATAAAAGTGAGCCTTTGAACAAATATATTCTCGCCGTTAACACCTTCTCTAATATTCACAACTCGCTAGTAGAATTTACCGTACACGACCAATTCGTATTTTATGATTCGCTACCATTAAAATCACCAAAGAAGTTCTTCAACTCGGTGTTAAAGGTACCAAGTTGACGTCACTTAGATGAACGTTTTAGTAATGACTTCGAGAAAGTCGATGAGTGTAGAAGCCAGACTCGAACCGTGCTCTCCAAGTCTGCTTTTGGTGTCGATGCCAATAAAAAAAAGGGCTTACATAAGAAAACTGATGGATAGAGAATGGCGCATGCCATACTACTTGCCACGTCGATAGTTCCTGTCAATGGAAAATACTCAGCTTGGTATGGGAAAGAAGTGTTATAAAAGACGTCACTTTTTAAACACACGTAAATGGCTTTGACGGTGTGCAACAACTATGGGTTCTTTTCGTGTTAGATGGAAACAGATGAAGAGACGACCCTTTTGCCTAGACAAAAACTTTTCGTAAGATTGTTAGTAATCATTGGGAAGCCTGAATCTCTGACCAATGCGCTACGTGCTCGTTTTTTTGCAGAGACTATTTTATAACGTTGTAGCATTTAGAGTAAAATTATGTTTCACACCCACCGTGCGCTAATACTATTACTTTGCTCGAAACGCAAAGCATATGGAAGTGTAGAGGAAATCTTGTAATATCAGAGTCAAATGTTTAGTCCCAGGGTTTTTTGAAAGCGCACAAAAAACGTCAAATCAAATAACAAAAATTGCCCGCCACATGTGAGTCGTACCAGCGCGATAGATTGGTCGCGTATCGACCCACGGCCAGCACAAATCCAGCGCGCACATTAGCTGACAAGCAGTTGAGCAGCGCATGCGAAGCTCAACCTTAGTTCCTTGCTACATTGCAC
>JAHQIW010000717.1:0-93111 GCA_019055375.1 Parelaphostrongylus tenuis | reverse complement strand
GAAGAGCCGCTTCCAGATGGTTCAGACACCTCTTCTACGATATCTTCAACACGGCGTTCGATGTCTGCTTCTTCGTTCAATCCATCTTTACGGAGCTGGGTCGCAGAACCTAGAATTATGACGATGGCATGCAAGCTATGCTATGTTACTGCTACCATTAAACACGAACGCACCAAATCAGCACCAGAAAATTTTCCTAACACAACAAGTTGAATGATTCGTTGACGCAGCTTCTTTTTTACGTAACTCGCTATTCAGATGCTGTGTAGGTGTTGTACGTGTCACATTAGAAGACCCTGAATGAAGAAACGTTCCAAAGTTCCGCTCGCCAGGTGATTGAAAGGTGAAATGCTCAAGACTCGCACTACATCAAATCGCGCAAAATACAATAAACGAACTACCTTGAGATAACATACTCAACTACGCGAAACCAAAATTTCCCAGAATAAGCACCTTAAATCGGAGAGCGAACTACAATAAGAACGGTTCGTGTAGAATAAATACAAAATTCGCTTCATTCCGTTCGCTAACACAAGATGAGGAAACTATCTCTTACGCTGGACAAGAACTTTTTCATAAGTGTTAGTAATCATTCGAAAGCTTAAATCTCTGGCTACTGCACTACGTGGCCGTTTTTTCGAAAAAGTCTTTTATACACGCTTTTATCGAAAGGAAAACAATTGTGTTTTCACATGCGCATATTTCTCGCAGAACAGAGCTCTTTTTTCAGACTATTACTAATCATTCGATAGCGTAAGTTTCAATAAATCCAACGCTGTGTAAAGACCGAATCACTGCAGTGCAGCAGGGAAATAAGACACGAGTTTCATATACTCAGCGGATTCTTTACCGGTTAACATGCGGGCGAAGGCGAGTCTATCGATAGCTGACGGATTAGGACATGTGAGGTGCAACTTGTTATTCAACTGGGAATTTTTTTCTCCTCTTTAGAAGAAACTCCACTTAAACCATTGACTCAGATAGTACGAGATTTCCTCCACACGTTCAAGTGCTTTTCGTGCCTCCAGCGAAGTAACAATCTGAATTGTGGGGCCGTTGTAGAACATAATTTTATTTTGAATTTTACAGTGTTATATAAAGGGTGCTTCGAAAATCCGGCCACGTACGGCTCTAGCCAGAGATTTTAGCTTTCAAGTAACTACTAAGAGTCTTGCAAAAAGTTCTTGTCCAACGAATGAAGTCGAATATTCATTTGCTGCCGCCTAACGTGAAAGATCCGAGTTCTCTCTCTTTGTAAATGTCGCAGACTGCTGGTTGAGGTAATTCTGTTTTTAATTCTAGAGGCAGCCCGACTAATGCGTTCTCTGATTGCAAGAGAGTATTAGGAAGGAGAATAAATCAGTGTCTTGCCTATTACATTGCTTCCTGTTACACAAAATCACTAACTACTTCGTCACCCCCATCTACAAAATCCTATTGGTTTGTCGCAATCGATAAAGTTCACTAGAAAGGGAGATGTAATGGTATAGAAAAGAGAAAGAATTTATGTTCTCTAACCCATAACCCAATAAGTGGTTTTTAGGCGAAGGAAAAACCTACTTTGTGCACTACACAAAGAAAACTGCTTTTTCTCGAGTTTTGTTCGACTCGTGGCCAGATGATTGATGATGCACTCAGAGAGCAGCACTAATCAATGTGCTTCCTTTAGCCTACCACTAAGTATACTCAGTTCCGCTGTGGAGTTTGGCCACTAGAAATTAGTTCCGAATCCCAGTGGCTGGAGCAGAAAAAAAGGGCATTGTTCCACCCGAAGTACTGAATAATTTGTATTTCTCGTTAATATACATCATTGGAAGGACGTCTTGACAGTCACCTATCTAGAACGGCATCACCCAACTTTGCAATCATCCGATTTGAAGACAGGTAAGAGATTAATCCAATATCACAAATTGTGAGAGCAAAACGGGGGCACCATGACCGATGGTTGTGATGTTAGCCGCGGTCCGCGCTGATTGAACCCCCGCCCGCCCCCCTAACCAACGAACGCCACATTCAGGCTATCCTCGAGATTACAAGAAGGCGTGCTCTAACCAGTATTCTTATGGCACTCAAGAAAAAGACGAAAAAATGAATTGAATGCTAGAAGTTCTGGGATCCGCACAGTGAAAAAAAAGACACTGCGAAGACGGATCAATAAAGTGTCAAAAGTGCTGAGGACAGAGTAAAAAAAAATGGAGTAAACAAATCATTATCACTACAAACGAAAGCAACTATGTAAACTAGTGGCCAGAAACTATCGGAAGCGATAACTCACCGTTATTTTGTTGAGAACTATTGTTATTGGAACCCGTAGAATTTGCAAACTGAAACAATAGATTGGAAGTGATTGCTTCCTTGCTAGCCAAGAAGAAGAGTGGCAAATTGATTACCTTATTCGGGCTAATACGAGATGAAGAACTATCAAGAGTGCGAGTCAATAGAGGAGAGGCATTTCGCGAAGATGAGGCAGTACCAACACGTGTCGTACCCGTTTTGAACACATTACCTTTTTGACGATGTCTAAAAGACTGCAATGGATATCGACAATGAATGGAGGTATGTGACTTGAAAACTCACTTGGTTACGTCTTTTATACCACGACTTTTTTCCTCTTCAATGAGCTTCTGAGCACGCTCTTTCGTATCCGCTAGAGATTTGTCTGTTGCTTGAATCTGAACGAAACAATGCACGACTTCAAAAATAAAACCACTTCACTATAAAGAGACTAGCGAGTACGGATCTGGGAAATCAGAATAAACGTCTCCGTATTCCTTTGGCCGATTTTCTACTTCAGTCTCTTTGATAAGTAACACAGCACCAATGCATCTGTTGCTACTTTTCCGTTATCCTGTTTCGACCCCTTGGGAAAAACGCGTTCTCTGCTCAGTATCAGGGTTTCAGTAATCATTCGATAGCTTAAATCACGAGAATTCGAATGGTTTACTTTAGCTTCATATACTAGTAATATCGTTTTACGTTAGTTTACTGTAGTTGTACGCCAGTTGGTGCACTTTAGTTTTGAAAAATGCGCTGTTATTGCGCTATTATATGAAAGATATAACTTTGTTTCACACTTACGCACTTTCCACTGGACAAAACATGTCGCTTGGACCATTACTTATCAATTCCAGAAAAAGAATGCTTAAAGCCTGAGCGAGATTGGTACGCCAGGGCCATACACCGGTGGTGACACCCCGCCTCACATCAAGCCCTGCATTGTAGCAAGGAGGCGTATGTGGTGATGGACAATGCAGGGCTTAATGTGGGGCGGGGGTCACTGACGAGGAGACTGAAACCTCCGAAACACCGGTGTATGGCCCTGGCGTACCAACCTCACTTAGACTTCAAGCATTCTTTTTTTTGGCATTACTGATGAATCTATAGTTTGAATATCGACGACATTAATGATACACTTGGCTCTTAAAAAACTCTTTAGAGCGCTGTAGCATCTGGAAGAAGATTGATTTCGTAAATGACCGTTATATTGCTGAAAGCGTGGTGGCTTTGTGCCAATGTTGTGAAATCTCATCCATAACCGCAGCAAAGATTGCGCACTAAGTGTGAAACCCAACCTTCATTTGGTTGCTATAGCGCAGTTAAGAGTCCTTTCGAAAAACGAAATACACCATTGAATTCGTCGAGATTCAAGCTATCCAATGATCGCTAAGAGACTGGGGTAGTAGCTTTGTCCGGCAAAAAATGCCCAAGTGTGGAACGTTATTTAATTTTTACGATTGCAGTGCGATAAAAATGCTTTTTGAGAGATAAAATGCACCACTAAAATTCTCCTAATTAGAGTTATTGAATGACTACTTAAAGTCCAAAAACATGAAAAAACGCGTTTTTCTCCAAGGGGTCTTAACAGAGTGAGGATAACGGAAAAGCATACATTTGCTGAACAAGTGTGTATACAACTTCATCACTAACAACTCAAGAATAACATAATCTCATTTTATATTGTTCTTCGATCTCTAAACTACAGTAGTGTAAAGTACAAGTTGTAGCCAATATTCCATAATTATGACCTAGAGCTCAACGTACTTTATTTGAACGGAAACGGAAAAAGGACCACAATAACTCTCTGCTCGAGACCAAATCTGGGTGCAAGCGATTTTCAGAAGGAAAATTATACGCCATGAAGAAGCCGTTAACCCTTTTGGGACGGCAGTTGATCGAGTCGCGCACTGGTGTGTCATTAATAAGCTACGATTTTCCCCGCTTTGAAAAATTTAGGTTTTTTTCTGTATCACTTTGACACTCCACGATTTTCTTTACATGCTCATATGGTTTTGGTGATATATATCATACTTGCGAAGAAAATTCTAACGGTGAAACGTAATATTCTCTTTACTCTTACAACGCTATGTGAAGGGCTTTCTGAAAACTAAACATAGTTTAGTAATAATCGAAACTGGAGCTACTGAATCACTACTAATGATCGTCTAAAGAAAATCTATCTAAAGGCTCAGCTGACAAACAAAACAGTGTGGAGTACGAAATCAATTCAGTTGCTACGTGAAGTAAAAATGTCTTCTCAAAAAGCAAACTACATTGCTGAAATCACTGCTTCTCAGGCTATTGAATAGCTACCAAAACTTCAATGGAACATTTGTATCCGGTGAAAAAGCTAAAGAAACAGTAGGCACACTCTGTTTCCAATGGCCATAATGGTTGCACAACCAAGGGTGCAATTATAAAAATTTTGTTATGTAGATGAGTATAGTAGATACAATGCACTGCTACCAACAAACACTTAAACACAGATGGAGAGAATTCATCGTAGAAAGTTTGAGATTTTCTGAAAGGACTTATGCGTAAACTGGTGTAAGAACTCATAAGCCTGACTGAGACTATGCTGAGTTTTGCACATCTTTACTGCATGGATTGGACAAGCACGGGGAAATCGTCGTTATGAACTCTGTTATGCGCTTCCATTGTCTAATAAAGAGAAAATTTCTCTTTGAAAAGACCGGTATCACGCAAGTGGGAACGAATTCTAGAAGACAGCTGAAAACTTCCCGAACAAGGTTAAGCAACGAAGCATCGGAAAAATTCCCGATACCGAACATGCAAAAAGAATAGGAATTTGACATCTCCTACACACTGACTCTATGGACGTCCCACCTACCACCTAACAATTGAACAAATAATATAGTCGGCGATGCGCTGATACTAAACTGAAGAAAGAGCACTAAAACCGTACTCTATGATCGAGAATGATAAAGCAAAAGAATGTTCTACTGCGTGACAACGTTTGATGCACCATCACACGCCTAATAACACGAAAGTGAATGATATAGTTATCCTAGTTAACACTCCGAGAACACACGTTTGAAAACAACAGGATGATATCAGATTGTTCCTTAAGTTTTGGCTAGCGCAATGAACAGTAAGTTCACTGACCAGAAGTAATTAAAACTGCATGACATTGGTATCGTTCTATTCGCATTTCCTTGCAAACACTTTGGTATAGAACTTGCCTGTACTTGTTTAAGAAGGAGCCGTAATGGAAACAATTCGCTTGGCACTCATGCACAAATGGCGCGTAACGGAAAGGCTAGTGAAGCGGTACGCGCAAGAATAATGGAGCTTTCTGTGGGAGGTCCGAGCGCTACTGATCCTCCAGAATGTTCTCTCCAGCTCTGAACTTCGCAACCACTTCCTAGCCGTCCTTTCTGCAATCGCATCATCCTCCCAAGTTCCACTGATCTTGTGCACCGCCTCCATTAGCATATTCCCCCTAAGCGTTATTCGGTCATTATAAGCGAAATTGTTCTCAAGACAGCTCCACCTTTGAGCAAGTATAGGCGAGTTGTATATGAAGACGTTCGCAGGAAAATGCGCAATCTAACAGTATCGAAACCACGCAATTTTAATTTATTCTGGTCAATAAATTTCGTGCTTACTGCTTTAAGCGCCGCAACTTCTGGAACAACCTCATGATATAACTTTATAAATTCGCTTCTTCTCAATTTCACCCGATACTTTCAACCCAACAAAAAACATGGGAAGTAATCCATTGCTTAAAGAGTCATGAAATCTTTCATCAACTACACTTTTCTTCTCTGAAATGATAAGATATGGATGCTTTACAAAAAGTCTAGCATCCGTAACTTCATATGTGACAATCTCGTTTGCGCTCTATTTACTTCGTTCGTCGTACGGTGTTTTCAAATTATCTACCGGAATGGAAAGAAAACATCAAAACCCTATAACACCAAAAGAAAGGTTGACGACGGTCTCGAAGACGAAAAGCAGCTCCAGACAAGTACTTCAATCCTCAAATAATTCACTTCTTCAGAATCTAAATGAAGGATATGTGGAGATTAGCTAAATCTCTTAAGCATCAATATGTCCATAGTTGAAGAATAAACATAACAACTGGGTGATATAAGTAGCTCAAATCATGTAACTATGAAAATGAAGCAGAGAAACCGAGATGAATGTCATACTTTCAGCGCTATGACAACTAGCATAGTTAAGAATATTCTTAAGATACATGAACTTGGAAGCCTGATAGTGCCACTGAGAAACATAAAAAAGGATGAAGCTCTCGGCGTGATCAATACTGAGGATGCGCCTTGCATCGACTTAATTTTAATTTCGTTGAGGTGATTGAATGCATATCTGGCCTTACAATGACTCGCGTGGCTTCCACTGAACCGAGTCAGTGCTGCTTATCCTCCCAGACAAGTCTGAGACATGTCGTTACCTATTACGACCCCGGAGGGATGGATGGCTGGTGGGCCATGAGCGCACTGAGAAACATAGTGGACAAAATACCAGAAACTGCATTAGGAGACACAGATGTCAGAGCACAGAGCTATCTTTTTCTTCCCATTTCCTTTATACCCCAACCTTCTACGTCTAAGAGTCATGTGATTCATATAGTCACTCCTCTTAACACCATTCTTCTTGTCCTAACTGACTTCTTGGTGCTCGGATACAATGAAGTAGAAGAAATGTCCTCAACCCAATATCGAGACTCATCGTGTCATGACTCTGATTTGTCGTGAATATGGTGGTTACTAAGCCTTAAAGTAGCTATCAATGCATACAAGGTCAAATGCTTGAGACTATGATTCACCCCTGATATCTGGACGAAGGACATGATGTACAATAAACCAGAGTAATGATTACTATATCATTGGAAAAGTAGGCTCAGGGAAGTTTTTGTGGCACCGTCACCAAATAAGCAAAAACCTGTGGTGATGGCTACGAGGACGAGAACACATAAACGACACTGAATTGCCCACGTATAAAAGAAAACGAAAACAAAAGGACTACCTGATATTTGCTACGGAAGGCGGCGATAGTCCGATGGGTTCCGGTTCGTGGATCGTGCACTACTGCATCGGTAGGGGGACCAGGTAAAGCCTGCTGCTGATAGCGGAACACTTGGCCGCCATTAGAAGAGTCGCCGAGTTCCCATTTGCCACCCTATAAGAGAAAAACCCACAATGTAAGTCTCGTATCGAGTCATGCGATTACACCGTTCCAAAAGAGATAAATCTGAGATGTTACAGCAAAAATATATAAAATACAGCGCACCTGTTCATCGACGTGGATACGAATAGGCAATCCTTTCGCGTTGTGCCGTTAGAAGCGCAGAGCATATCTCATCTGTGAGTTTAACCATAACCACGCTTTCATAATCGCCACAATCCGACTCCAACCTACAAAATACAGTGGAAGATATGTTTATAGACAATAAGGCATTGCCTAAAGTAGAACTATCTCTCAGAGGTGTTCATATTCAGAGCCGTTCCACAAGTTCTGGCACTACAGCAGTAAATACCGAAGTTATCAAGCAGAAGCAATTAGAACCCCATAATTTTAGTATCGAGGAATTATGCATCTTTTTGTGAATATTTTGGTATACAACTTGCCTATACTTGCTTTGAAACTGGGCTGTCTTGGGAACAAATTCGTTTGCTACTCATTCACGAATGACGCGTAGAGGAAAATGCTAGTGAAGCGCCACGCAAGATTAGCTTGGGGCGATGATACAGTTGAAGGAAAGGACGACTAGGAAGTGGTTCGCGAAGTTCAAAGCTGGAGAGAACCGTTTGGAGAATCAGTCGCGGTCGGGTCGTCCACAGGAAGCGTCATGAATCTTGCGCGCCGCTTCACTATCACCGTTCTCCTACAAGCCATTCATGAATGCATGAGTAGCAAGCGAATTTGTTCCCACGACAGCTCCATCTCAAAGCAAGCAAAGCCAAGTTCTCAGCAAAATGTTCGCAAGAAAATTCTCAATTGAATGATACCAAAATCATGCAGTTTGAATCACTCTTCGTCAACAAATTCGGTCGTTCATTGGTCTAGTTTCAAAACTTAGAGAACACCAATTAATTTCAAATCTGAAAAGCCACAGATCTCCTTCAGGCGCATCTTCAGGTGGCGGAGCGGGCAGGGGAATTGAACGCCAACAAAAGCGGTGTGTCTTTTCAAAGACGTAGGTGAATTCAGAGGAGCATTCCATGTTTCTCCCACGTTTCTCTAGCGCCGATTTGACAGACCTTTTATTTCATGAGCTAGAAACAGCCAAAAGCCTGCAATCAGGAAGGCTGGAAAGCATATGGGAAGCAGCTTAGAGGGCTCTAATACACGAGCTTCTCCTCTCCTTTTTAGGACCCGTACCTAGTAAGCTACCCGTAGAGCACCTGTTCCAAATCAAGAACTGAGCAAGCTATATATTGGGTACGAATAGTAACATATTATAAACTTATTTGAGGCTTTCTAGGGCCACGCTCAAATTTCAATAGATTCTTTCATTATTATTTGAGCCAGCTTGTCATGTGGTCTGATAAGGGCTCTTGTACAGCCCAATACACGTGTTTCGTCCTTACAGACTCGTCAGTCGAGGCAGAACCCGTCGTCTTTCGATCTTTTATAGTCAATTCTCTCGGGAGCTCTACACTCCTGATAGAGAGTCATCGAATACGACCGTTTCTACACTCTATGTCAAGTGAAACCTTCACCTAACACAGAGTGTTGCGCACTCGATTGCTCTTTGGCTGGTATTTTTTCATATTATACCTTTACGGATTCTGCTCGACTGACGAGTCAGTAAGGACGAAACACGTGTATCGGGCTGTACAAGAGCTCTTACCTGATCACATGACAAGTTGGCTCAAATAATAATGAAAGGATCAGTAAGCATAGTTTCCAAAAGAAAGAGAAGAAGAGAAAAACGAAAACGGAAATGTGATACGGCCAGAATTTCTGTTGACTGATACGTGAAAAACCAAACATGCTTCCTAAATACTTGAGAGAATTGAGTGGTGAGCAAAAACGCGGCCTCAGGCGGGAATCGAACCCGCGTTTCATCCTATCCGGGGACGCGTGCTCTAACCACTACACCACCGAGGCACATATGCCCAACTACTCATTCTTCAACATCTCAATGTTAGCTATCAGCCACCAACCTTTGACATCTCAATGTTAGCTACGTGGTTAGAGCACGCGTCCCTGGATAGGATTAAACGCGGGTTCGATTCCCGCCTGAGGCCGCCATTTTGCTCACCACTCAAATCTCTTAAGTTTATAGAAAACATCATAACAATGCGAAATGCATTGAAATACTGTTGATTCCAAACATGCTTCATCAGTGATTTTTCCTTTCAATCTCCAAGGAAAACCCCTCTTGATGGCCTTGAATGATCGAGTATTCGAATGGGATCGAACCTGTGTACACTGAGTGAAGCATTTGCGGGTGATCCATCGAGTCGTGGTGATGCCATTCCTTCAGAAAACCTCTTTTGTGATTCGAGTTAGTTCGTCGGTCAACGTCTCTTCGAGTAAACGAGTAAATTTGCAAGAGTGACGTAAGTGGTAACACGCGGGTCAAAACTCTCTTCCCACGCGTTTCTTACACCCTGAAATGTTTCGAAAATAGGAGGGAAAAAACAGGTAAAAACTCGAGAGCATCGAGTAGGATATCAGTAAGAATACGCGAGAACGAACCCGATAGCTCTTAATGTCACCACAACAAGACAGTTTCTGAAATTTGGGGAAGGGAAATGATGATAAAATGAACTGCGAATAGAATCAAATGAATGAAACCGTCCAGAATACGGCCTGCAAGCCTATGGAGGCCATCAAATAACAAAGGAAAAGGAGAGACGACATACAATGATGAAGTTGGAGGCGCCATGGCCGAATGGTTGTGGTGCTCGCCGCGATGCGCTTGGAGCCAAGCTCCATCCCCAACTCTTTCCGGCACTTATGGAACGCCCCAGTCAGGCTATAACCGAGATTGCAAGGAGACTCGATCAACAACTAATCTACGCCGTTCAAGAAAAAGACGAACAACGAACTGAATGCTAGAAGTACTGAGAAATCCGCACTGTGAGAAGAACTTTTGAGACGGATCAATTACAAAATAAAAAGAAAAATGATGAGTTCCTCGCAGATGCTGATCGCCTGCCTCATCGTGCTAGGAGGTGCTCCTGGGAGTCGGAATGCGAAGTGCAGCGGGGAGTTCAACTCCCCAGCAGGGCCATCCAAGCTAAGGAGTCTGATGTTTCCATTCGGATAGCCCAAATAAGAGTAAATCGTACCCGGGGATTGACCGCCCTCTCAGCAGCTAGTAGTCGTCGCAAGGTGACAACCTACCCCTGATCCACAAGGGTCGGCGAGTGCTCTAATGAGGTGTGACGACTTGAGGGAAGCCCCGGGTAGGCTTTCCTCGAGACTGCAGGGATCAAATCAGCTTCCCTCGAGACTCCAGGGATCAAATCAGCTTCCCTCGGGACTCCAGGGATCAAATCAGCTTCCCTCTAGACTCCAGGGATCAAATCAGCTTCCCTCGAGACTCCAGGGATCAAAGCAGCTTCCCTCGCGATCCCAGGGTTCCAATCAAGGTTTTCCTGTACTGGAGCCCTCACCATCAGAAGACTGGCCGTTCGAGTAAGCATCAAGTAACGATGGATTCGCTGATGAATCTGCTCGAGCACATCGTCAAGCAGCAGCCAAAGCAACACGTGAAATCTTGGAAGATCTTGGTGGAGAATGTCGAATAAATGTTGACTGATGAGAGATATGTGTACGGGGATTCACACAGCAAGTACGAGAACGGAGGATGTAAACAAACAAGTAAACAGATAAACAAACAAACAGAAAATCAATAATGGAGTGAATCTGACAGAAATGATGAATGGAAAGTTGTAAGACTTTCAGAGCGGCCGCAGCGTTCCACCATAAAACCACCCTCATTGATTGACGAAACGCACTATCCTGATTAAACCCTCTTGATAGGGGTGATGCCCCAGGTGGGTTAGCGGAAACTCGGGTTTCGAGAAACCCAACAGATAAATTCTAGAGAGAGAGAGAGAGAGAGAGAGAAAGAGCTAGCCCTCGGGGTTGAAGCCTGCCTGCGCCATGACGACATCGAGGCGACGACAGACCGCCACCGTCTGTGATGGCGGAGAAGTGACGCCATCGATCGATTGACAACCCGTACTGACACCACTACCGTACACCGGACGCACAGTAATCACGTCCACCATTGTCAGAGAGAAAAGCGGGGGAAACCATTTCCTTTTATCAATCAATAGCTTTTTGATATTGTGTGTGAGAGAATGTTTAGAGCCTTATCGTGGGTTGTTACGTCATGGCTATACGTACATTTTGGCGCTACCCCGCCAGCTTCATCAGTGGCCCACGATCTACACTAAACCCTACATTAACCCCTAAGGGACAACGTGTACCAGGTGAGGTACACGACTCTTTGAAGGCCTTTCTCTTTGGACAAAACTTCTCTCGTAGACACTTGGTAATCATTCGCAAGCTTGAATCTCTACGATTTCAACAATATGTTTGATTTCTAAGATAGCATTTTTTCTACGTCGTCCACACTCAGTTCACTTTAATCGCTCGGCTGGGGTCTGTATATGGTCTTTCGCCAAACTCTTACTTGTCATTCGATAGCCCAAATCTCAAGGATTTCGATGCTGTAATTGGCTTTTGAAAGGCCGTTACAGAACGCTGTAATTGCGAAAAGAAGATTACGCTTCGCACTCAAACTTTTGTCGTGCAGAAAAGTTAAATATGCACGAAAAACACATGACCACGTGGAGAAAATCATGGAGTATCCTATGGTTTTACTTGTCAGATGGAGGAAGACCCTGATTAAAATAGCGAAAATCGCGCGCGCCTCCTGCGAGTTGTGCTCTGCGATCGATGAACTGCTGTCCCTAAAGGGTAATAGCATGAATGGAGAGACGTTACATTTGGTGACAGCACGGGACATTGCACTATCACCATTTTCTCAGTCGATGGATTACGGCTGGAAGTGAATCTGAAAAAATCCATCTCTCGAGTGCTTCAAACCGTCGCTATAACCATTAAGTTCAGTCTGTGAGAATGTCTGAAGCTTTACCGGAGGTTGACAGGTCGTTGTCGGTACGCATATTTCGCCGGTGTCCAGCCCGCTTCATCAATGGGCCCACGCCCCACAATAAACCTTACTTTATAGGCTCTGAACATCTCACAGACTATATTGAATGTTTATAGCAAGGTTTAAAATACAACCAATGAGTGGATTTCTAAACGTACACTACTGACCGTAATCCATAGATTGAAATAAATGGTGATAACACAAAACGACCTTTGTATTAGGCTCTACTAGTCAGCGAACCAAAAGAGAATGATAACGTTCTGCATTTTATCGACTGCTTATGAACCTCGCTTCAAACATTCAGTAGTCTGTGAGAATGTTTAGAGCCTTACCGCGGGTTGTTACATTAAAGCTATACGTACGTTTCAGCGGAGCCCTCCCCGTTTCATCAGTGGGCCCATGCTCTACAGTAAATTCTACTTCAATAGCATGGTTGGGGAGACGTTATTATTGGTGACAGCTCGTGACATTATGCTACCACCATTCTTTCAGTCGATGGATATTGGCTGGAAGTGAATATGAAGAAATCCTTCTCATCGAGTGTTTAGAAAAACTCACTATAAACATTCAGTATAGTCCAGGAAAATGTTAAAGAACCCTCTTCGGGGTCACTAACAGCCGTAATCCACGGGCTGGAAAAGTGGTGATCACAGAGTATCACGTGCTATCACCATAAATTACGTCTTCTCACCCTGCTATGAAAATAGATTGGGCTCAGTGTGAGACGTGTGGCACTGATGAAGCGGGCGTCACCGCCGAAACATACGTACATCTCTGACGTAATAACCTCGAAAAGGCTCTGAACATTCTCACAGATTGAACTGAATGTTCAAAGCAAGGTTTAAAGTTGATGTATGAAAAGCCTCTTTCAAAAGCGGCCTTGTAGCGCAATAGCTAAAGATTTGAATGAATGCTGGCACTCTTCTGAAATGTTCTTGTCCAGCAAAGTGGATCGTTTTTTCATTTGACCCCGAATAACATACTTGAATCCCTCCTCGTGAATCTGCAGAATGAGTAGTGTGGCGATTCTTTTTGCATTGATCCTGGAAATAGCCAAGCCACTTCCGTGTTTCTGATGAATCGCATCATCAACCATTACGTTATCCCCACTGACATCTCATTCTCAGCTTGCTGACGTAATTTTTCACCTATTCATCAACAAAAGTTGAATACAAGGTCATGGCCAGATTATAATAACATTACGAGTCCGGTACAATCGCCTATTCAGACTGAATGTTGCTTAATTTGCTTTAAAGGAAGACAAAACACGAAAATTTTGAGTTGATGAATGATATTTCTCATCTTTTGCCTGACATACCATGATGAATACACTGACAGAACGGGTAGACTGCTTTGTGCTCACACAAAAAAACACACTGATCAGAATCGAACACAGAGACACAAAGGTGTCGAATCTGAGGTGGAAGCTAGCTACAGTCCAGGGTCGGAATCAAAAACGCCAACGAGCATGATCCTTGAGGTTTTTGAAATGTTCCAGAAATTTCAAAAGTGAACAGAAGAGAGAGAGAACGCTTGACTATGACAACTGATATGAGACTTTATCTCGGATTGATTATCTGATTTCAGTAAGGTTCCTTTGTCACAGGGCACAAGGACTGTTCGTAAATCGAGACTGATTCATAGTCGACATATCAGTGTTATTCCTTACTACTTTGCGACGATCACGTACATATTGCTACGTATGTGGCGATCGTTGTGAATAGTCATTTCTCTGAATCAGTCAAAGAATCCAGAGAAATCGAGTAACGATGTTACTCAAATACTACTGCGATGCGAAGACAACAATATGCACTACACTGGTCAATCAATCGAAGTCATTCTGAGTCACTGCATAGCTCAGCAATTCGCTGAAGAAAAATTCCTTTCGACTTGTTCCAACCACTCAGAATAGTCAGAAAAACCTCTTGGTGACGAACACCATAAAAACAGCAGCACTAAGGTGTTAGCAGCTACCGTAGCATAGGACTTAAAGCTACACCTTTATTCGATAAACACATAAAGTGCTTGTAACCACACCGCACGACGAAATTCATTGAGAGTGCTGAAAAACTACAAATTCTTGTCTCTCAAGAGAACAATCAAAATTCTTCGTTAGCTATTCCTGCAAAAGCTCGGAAAAGACACTGGAATGAAATACATTTTCCGGTGTGTAGCGCAGAGATAGGGGTGCACTGTAACATACACGATGCTGGTTCGACCCCGACCCCGGAAAGACCAAACTGTACATATCCTTTCTCCTTCCCCAACCGAGGTTAGTAAATCAGTACAAAACACTTTTGGGAGGAAGAACAAAAACTAGCTTGATACATTCGTAAGGTACTGCAAGTCACGAATTCAACCACTTCGACGATCCTCTAACTAAGTCGAAAGTATGACATGCGCAGCCCACTGGGGTTGTTAAACTCCAAGCGGCTCATCTATGGCACAACACAAAAAGCTTAAGACTAATTTTAGAGTGGTGTGCAAAAAACGTTTGCGTCAGCCGGGGTTGTACCGATTTTTAGTTATTTTACACGACATTCACATACTCGTTAGAGTTCAAAACTATGGATTATCAAAGCTATACCTTCTAAATATAATTGTATATAGCGCAATGGTTAGAGGTACGACATAGCAACACAGATGTCCGTAATTACCAAGTCTTCTATTTCTTCACGGTGGGTACCTTGGAATCAGACCTCTTTGGAAGAGTAGCACCACTGATCTGATGCATCGGTAAGCTACCGCAAGTCATAGTTCAGATCAGATATGCGTTCAACTACGCCTATAATGCTTAATGGAGTCGAAAACAAGGCGTATCTTCTGAAGACCGATCAACACCGAGAGCTCCTTCCTATCTATATTTTTCGAGTCCAGACAGACTATCGGTCTCCCTCAAGGCCACCTGATCTGGTCGATAAAGTTGGCAGCTGTCAAAAGTAGTTGACTGTCAAGACAGTTGAATATACCTCCTGGTAGGAATTTCTGAATGGCTAATGAGTCTATGACAATAGAACTTCCGTTTTAGACTGAGTACTCAGATGCTGTTGTAATCGACTTAAGCATTAGCATCTCATAGAAAGTTTTAAGCCATTCGGAGGTCTGGTAGAAGACATCTCTAGTGGTATACATAAGTTTCGGTGCATCTCGCACGCCCTACGGCTCATCTCAGCTAATATTAGAAATCGGCGCCGACAAACATCATTTTATGTCAAGTGAAGAGACCACATGATGTGGCGTTCTTTCTGAGTAGTTGATTGTCGACTGCATGTGTTACGGCTGATATGGCGCGTATATCCAAAATGGTCGATTGACAGGCATTGTTACTTATGCTTCGTAAGAGTCGTAAGCCTAGTCACAACCAATCACTCTGAAAGAAAGCCAAATCGAGTGATCTTTTCGCTTGACGTAAAGTAATACTTTTTCGGCGCCGATCGTTAATATTAGCAGAGGTGAGCCGTAGAGAACATGTGGAACTGGTGAAGACTGCGAGAAAATGTAAAAACGTACATATAAGACTGAAGGTAGCTATACTAGACCTCTGGAAGATTTGAAATATTCGATCGGTTTACACAGAATTTGCGAGCGAGGTCTCAAAACTGTGGACTAAACGGTTTTGTTACGACTCACAATCATCATCATTTGCCAAATTTGCCAGCTAAGATCGCAACGGGAACGCACTAAAAGGCCCAACAGTAGCGACTTCTATGGATCGACATTTTCGTTGCAATCCACTGTGGATAAGAATAGTGATCCAATCAAGTGAAAATGGGACAAGAGCTTCCTCT
Source organism: Parelaphostrongylus tenuis (assembly GCA_019055375.1). NCBI lineage: Eukaryota > Metazoa > Nematoda > Chromadorea > Rhabditida > Metastrongylidae > Parelaphostrongylus > Parelaphostrongylus tenuis. The sequence continues at coordinate 76,920 of JAHQIW010000717.1, read as the reverse complement.
TTTTTTCACAATAAACGCTCATAGCAGTATGCAGCTTGCTTGCGAGAGTTCTAGGAGACATGTGCGAACGCGCAGGAATACCTTCAGGTTTTAATCCTATTTTGATGTGTCACTGAGATAATTGAAGAACTAAGCACTGTCTCCAGACGATTCACCATAAGAACAAGTGCACAGATACCGCGCTTAGAAACTACGACTTTTGAAGCCGGAAAATTGTTTTTTGGTGTGCGTCGATAGCCCTGTATCCTTACAGCGAACACTGGATAGAAGATTAATGGATTATGAAGCGGAACTCGAATCAAACATCCCAGACACTCAACATAAAACACGTCTTGTGTAAACACAACACAATGGTTACGCTATGAAAATTAAGGACAGACGATGAACGGGCGCTTCGTGGTGATCAATTCCTGACAGATGGGCCATACATCCTGCCTTATCCGGCATCGTCAGAGGTGCTGAGTGCACATTTGACATCCACATTGACGTAGGCTTGCCTCCGATGTACCAAATCAGTGCTGCTGCCCTCCGCAATAAGCCCGGTACAAGGTGCCGACCCCGGAGCGATGCAAGGCTCGTTGGGAAGAGTGGGAGGCGGGATCGAAACAACAACAAAACTATCCCTGGGCACCTCTCTATCCACTGCGTCACACGCCCCCATAACCAACAGTCTGGGTTTAGGGTGACCCTGCTCATCAAGTGTCTTAAGGGGAACTCACGGCAACAAGAAAACGGAGACCGAATATTCCGAGAGAGATAAACGAGCTGATTAGGTAAGAAGACGACGAACAGCCGGTAGCCGAGTGCGGCAGGAACAGCAAGCGCAGTTGAGGGAGGGGGTGAGATCTGTGCGGGCGGCGGCTGACTGACACCAGCCTACGCTCCGTCTCTGCCCACCCCCGACTGTCTGCGCTCTGCCGTCATTCCAACATTACACCTCGACTTGCTGCTAACTAAGGTGAGTTTTTTTTTCTCTGTCTCTCTCTTTAAATATCAACGCTTCCACTGGCACTGGAGGCGTCGGTATTAAGGAGCTTCTTGAGCTAACAGAAGGTGGTGAGCTGAACGATGCTGGATTTGTGAAGAGGAAGAGAGGATCTGCAATAGAACGCGCGCAAGACGTCGTCGATCTACGCGTACGTAGGTGTAACGTGGTTGAAGTCGATGTAGCGCAGCGCGAAACTTAACATTCTACTGGCTGTTACAGCGTAATAAATAGTTCTTCACAAAAACCAGGGGCACTATCGAAATTGGCAAGATCTAAGCTATCGAAAGACTACTAAAAGTCTGCAGGAAAAGCTTTGCTCAGCGAGAAATATTTTATCAAAAACATGATTTTGTTTCTGCTCTTACAGCGCAGTAACACAGCCATATTGGAAAGCGTGAATGTGTATGTATTGTGTATATATGTGTGTATATGTGTGTACGTGTGTGTGTGTGTGTATTCTCTGTGTACGTGGTGTGAGTGTGTGTGTGTGTATCTGTATGTGTCGGTGTCTATGTCTGTATGTAGACGTGCGAGAACCGGCTGGCGATATCGGCTTGTTGCCGAATGCGCATAGTTGGTTTGCGCCAAGAAGATTCAGCCGCAAGTAGCATCGCGATCTATTAGTATTATGGCTAAACATCCCATTGACGAGAATATAAAGACGAATTCAAAACTGCAAAGGTTCATGCATTAGAATGAATAGCTAGTAATTACACGGGCACGGAAATTGTTGAAAAGAGTAGAGAAATTCGCTCAAAGATTCCAGAGCTTTCCTCAATACTAAGCATATTTTAGAGCACATATGGCGCAATGGTTAGAGGTGCTCTGCGTCGCGCACATGGTCCAAGGGTTCGATCTCGCGTTCATGGCTCACCAAGCCATACATCCGTTCGGAGTCGGTAAATCGGTACCGAACTGGTCACAGACCTGTCTGGGAGAATAAGCAGCAGTGACTTGATACAGCGGGAAGCCACCATGAGTCATTTTGAAAGCTAGATACCAATTCAATCATCTCAAACGAAGTTGAAAAACTGAAAACGAATGCATGGCGTATCGCTCAGGGATTGATCAACGCTGAAAGCTTCATTTTTTACCTCTTAAGCGTATTTTAATGTCTCCTTATTGCTCCCAGGTGCCCTGGTATTTCTGCCTGATACACTTGAACCTGGATTTTTTTTTGTATATCAAGTTGAATAATACATGAAATATCATTTCACCCTGATTTCTATTTGCTCTACTTTATGAAGCACGATTCTCGTATAATGTAAGCGATCGTAAGTATATTCAGAGCGTCATCCACGAGGTGGCCGATGCTTGCTTGCATGGCTAGAAGTGATCATATATTTGCCCTAAATCGCAGGTGTATTTGGCGTTCCCTGTAACTTGTGTTGGATCAACATATACTTTCCATATATACAAACACAACCGTATCCATACATCAGTGCGTAGGCGTTCCCGCATATAACTACATTGTAGTGTTACGTTGAAGCGGTTGTTAAAGTGGAGTGACTACTAAACATATATGACATGATTCAAAGTCGCATTAAACAGGCCGTACACAGAGACTGGAGAACATCGCAAACCCTTCCTGGACTACAACTGCTCTTTGTGCACAGCTCAATGAGCTAAGAACTTCCTAGAAAAAAGTGTCAAATCGGACGGTGGTAGTGCAACGGTTCAGCACATGCCCCCGAAAAAGTGAAATCTGGGTTCGAATCCCAGCTGCCGCAAAACATTTTTGCACATCACTCTACATCATTGGGTAGAAGACCTTTCCATTGCACAAAAGGAAAGCAACATCCTTCTCGTGGAGCCAGTGGTGCTTACAAAGAAAGTTTAGCGGGACAGGAATGACTGCGACTGCAGCGGTGTTCGTTCGATGCAATGGGTGAAAAACAAGATTCCAAGTGATACCTGTAAATTTACATCAACAATTACAATTGTCGAGGTTGCAAGTTATCGGTACTAAAACTGCAGCATGTATTACCTACTGTCATGCATGTATATTACCCAGGCGATAAATCAAAGTAGAGTTTTTTTCTGATTCTACACTTCTCTAGAATTTATTTAGAATAATTCCTTACATACCACATTTACAAACGAGGTAACTAAGTATGATCATTTCAAACGCTTTTTCATGCTCCTTAAAAAATTGTAATTTGTGCTTCAAATGGGAAATAGGAAAGGAGCTGGAAAACAAGGCTATTCATCGTCAAGTGAGAACTACATTGTGAAGGAATGAAGACAGGTTTTTACATCGAACAGCTGAAAAATGAATACCATGTGAGATTAAGACAGTTGTAATGGATGAGGAATGTACAGGTAGACCGGCTTGCCAGTTATTATAATGAGGTTTATGGAAGAAACGAAAAGACGACGATCCTTGTCGCTTCGAGTAAGTTCTCAGGAAACTCGTTTGGTTAGCACTAACTCGTGAGGATTTCATGACTCATGGTAAACATATCAATCACTAATTTTTATCGCCTATCGATTATCCTCGCCTCCTATTTAGCATTTCTTTTCCTATTCAATATTTATGTTCGCTGTCATACTTCGGTCAAAAATTGTCAGAATCCTTTACTTCCAGTTGGTAATTGATGCTATTATCAAATCACTATTAGTTCAGTAAGCGGAGAAGGAATTCAAAGAAAAAAAGTAGTGGTAAAGTAGGAAAAACAGCCAGGCGAGGAAGAGTATTGGAGAGAGATCTCTACATAAAATTTATTTTACTAAATTTCATTAATAGATTATGGCTAGTTCTGATTTTCAGCATAATGACAGATTTGCGACGAAAATGTAATTATTTTATGAAAGTGACTTTAAAAAATTTAGCCTATACTCGAATTCGTTTGAGAAATTATGGTAGGGCTATTTTATGCACCGACTAATGGCACTCTATCTCTTTGCTGTTGATATAAAATATGGAGTTCATCTAAGGCAGAATGTGGAAAAATTTATTACTTATCCAATTCAAGAAGGATGTATGTGGATTAACACAGAGAACTTGTCGACAGAAACATGAAAAGACAACAGTCAACACTTGCGAGATTAACGCGAAAACAACTGCTGAAATTCTTCACTGCCAAAGAGTGAGAATGTTTATGTCAAACTATAGAAAAACAAGGATTTTTTCAAAAGAAGAAAAGAAAATTGACCTCAGTACAAACGATGCATCAAATGATTACTTCCGCGGTTATGAATTATAGTAGTAACATCAGCATTGATGTGCATCTATTTCAATGCGTGTACGGTGGGGAGCTTATTGGAGAGCCGAGTTAGCTATTTGAATTGGTTATTGCAAATCTGTATTCGGAACTTTTACAGTCTACATCATCAAACCTATCTTCTTTCTCTTATACGCCAGAATTGTCAGGTGAGGTATGGGTTTTTGATAAGTTCGTCTTTAGTACGTGATTTGGTGACTGTTTTACCCCGAAGCAAGAGTGATTGTGAATGCAATTTAAAAAAAGCTTCGAACTGGAGGAAGAAACCAGTGCCCCCATATTGCTTACTCATCGTCATCAATTTAAGCAGAGGCAATGTGAAGACTATCTGAACTGGAACCACTTACAGTTGTTTTGAGTGAGTGAATTATTTTTTGAAATTTATCTCTTCACAAGAACAGAATGCTTACAGTCGCTAGGCTTTCACAAAAAAGCATGGAAACTGAGTAATTGAATGGTTTGACTGTTGTTTATTCTTAGAAGCACTTTAAGAGGGTACAGTGAGCAGTCCCTACATCAGTGTGGACGAGGTCGTGAAAAACACTAGTCATACACGTCCAAGCATAAAATATCATTTCAAAAGCCATGAACTCGCAACAATGAGGCCCTGTATTATGCGACGGCAGTCATATGTTCAGTCAGGATTGTTCATTGACACACAACGTGCAAGATAACAATCACGCCGAAAAAGTGCATCTATCGCCTTTTTTATTTGGTAGCTATCTCTATCGCTTTGTCAAAACAAAGGACCAAAAAACGCATCTAGATTTTGGGCTTTTCGTAGCTACAGGTTAGTTGTAAGCATAGAAATGCTTAGAATTTTGTTTTAGACGAATTTTTTCATTTCACCGCGAATCAACATCACTTGTACTCCTGTCGCTCATTGAGTTACCAATGTGTACTTGTGAATTCTCTGATCGTACCTGCTGCATACCAAATCTATCCATTCGATTTTCCTTTTCCTAGGAATATGAAAAGGCACCACAATTTCTTACTGAGCCATGATTTTGGCAGCTGCTACTCTCCTCTAGTAATGTCTAGCCGATAATTAGCACCCTTGAGTGGTAATCTTCCACTTAGCCTCTGAAACGTCTAAGCAATCCGCCAAGGATCCGTGGTTCAATCAATGCAACATGTTGTTGAATTGAAGAAAAAAAGAAAGAAAACATGACGTGATGGACAAATATTGTGGAGACATGGTGTTTTTAGAGATCGTTATTTATCATTTTCATGTGCTTATCCTGATAATGGTCAATAGGCTGGAGTGTTTACCTTGGTTTTGGATTTCAGATATAGTAGCGATTCTTACTAAAAACATAGTTTTAATAGCATTGTGTGTATCAGGATTAAATGAAACACGAATCAAGGTTGTACAAAATAAAGGTTTTCGAGCTCGTGATGTTGATCAATCCATAGAGGGCACTTTCATGTACGCTGAAATTCCATAGATAAGAGCGGTTCAATTCTTCCAAAAAAAAAGAGACAGACAAACACGAGCGCTGTCGATAATGAAATAAATTCTCAAGTTTCTTATTTTTTTATTCTGAGCATCAAACGGCAATGATTTCATTCCTCTTTTCAATTCCCACCTCAATACCATTGTTCATATTCATACCGACAAAATTGTTTTGATTTCGAAGCTATGCAGGATAGTGTCAGATGAGATGAATTACTAAGATTTAGAAATAAGAATAAGAAGAAGTTAAAGTAGGATTAAACAAAGATTGCTACAAATTGCCAAGTCAATGAAATTACTAATAATTACGAAATTTAATTAAGTGCTATTCCCCAGCTCAGACCGCTCTTATCTATGGATATTTAGCGCAGTATTGTTGAAAATAAGTAAATGCTTCTTCTACACAACGAGTTGCGGTGGCTTTCTGATGTATCAAATCATTGCTGTTATCCTTCCACTGTGCCTCTAGACGCTTTTTTTTCTCCCATTTTCACTGTTTAGTTAGAATTACAGTTTTTGTATAATCCATCAGAGTGAATAAATAGATCGCAGCATTGATTCGTCATTTCGACTTGATACTTGTTGGCACTGCTATACCATACTTCGAAAGAAAGGATGAATTATAAAAATTTTATCTCCTATCAAAATATTCTCTATTATTGTTTCACCCACGATGTCTTATCAGAGAACGGGTAAACAAAATTCCAAAACACTGGCTCAGTCTTATCGCTATGTGAGTCCTCGCATGAAAAAGCACAAATGTAAGCTGGCTACTTGATACTGCATAGCCCACATCTAGGAGCAGCGCGATTTAGCTTGTCCAAGATTTTACCGAGGACAGCGTTTATCTCGGGTCTCAATAAAGTTCTTGAATAAATTAACTACCTTTCAGTTGTGGCTGAACTAGGAAGTCGATGATTACCTACTGTACTTTGCGATTGACACCTTTTGAAAAAATCGTTATGAATGTCAAAAAAAAAATATTGGAGCGAATCGAATCGGACGTTTGAAACAGATGTTTCTCATTATCACACTTCTCTGCCGCCACATCAAGTCGAGTCGAATTCAGTTTGTGGAACACCACACAAAAAAGGTCAAGTCAGTTTTCTTTTTTATTTGGCGCGTATTTTGTGAAAAATAAGTATAAAGGGTTTAGAGTTCATCACTCCATTCACACATGTAGCACTGAAATTTTCGAGAAAAATATAGAGCTTGATTTTCAAGCTGGATCCGACCGATGACTCTGTTGGAGTCGTGCTACCTCTAAGCACTGCATACACATGTGCTTTGTGAAGCTGAAACTCACTATAGTTAAAGATGAACAAATATGTCTGTACAGATTATAATCAAGTCTCCTGCATCACAGTGATGAAGAGAACAACAATTCAAATTGGATACACGTTGATTTAGCTTGCAAAACAAGATTTAAAAAAAAGTATGTATAGAAGAATCTCTTAGAAAAAATTGTAGTATGCATTGCTAACCTCTCTTCAAGATATGCATGCAATAATATGTTTCCTAAGCGGATTAGTGTCATACTTGTACAACAGAAAATATTATGTAAAATCGTAAACGAATCAACATGTCGGGGAATGAAAAAATGATAAGTTATTAAACATTCTGATAGAAAAATCGTATTCGAAAACGCTTCATTTACAGACCTGGGCACGTGGCTATATGACGTGATGATGCATCAGAAACTATGCAGTTTTTGAGGAATTCGAAATTTTAGTGATGAAAAGTAGTAAAATTCAGGGTAGATAGAACGCGACAGTCGCGTATTCGTAGAGCCATAACTTCACGTACCAAGTAGAAAAATAAAGAAAATAATATTAGGTGGAAGAACCTTAAACTGTTGAAATTACAGAAGTGATAAATAGGATTTGGATTTCATTTGCGTGTTTCATTCATAATTTGAAGGATGAAGGAAATGGTGCGTTCAAATGACTAGTGATTAGAAATTTTCTAGCAGTCAAGGAATAAACATGGTGTACTGATGTTTGGCTTAACGGGAACTCGCCTAGACCGGCTTCGAGTTGACCAACAGTTCAAAACAAACACACTCTGATTGCTTGTCAACGTTAATAACGCGCTCAAAAGAATGAGTGATGTGGAAAGCACCTTCCACTATCATATTATTCATGCGAGTCCTATTTAGATATGAAATCAATCACGGGAAAGTCAAGATATTTGGCGCATTCTACTACCATCACCAACAACACTTTACGATCCTGTTATAACGGCCGATTCTCTGCGACGACGAAACCGGAAATGTCATATCACCCACCGCCACCATCGCTTTTCGCCAACCGTCTCCATACGCACTTGGAACGCACAACAATTTCCAGCCTATTCTGCATCAACATCAAATGCACCACATGTAAACTAGGTAATGGACGAGTAAATCGAGCAGGCACCACTAAAATGGCAATCAATCCTTGTCGCTCTAGGGCTGATAATCTGGCTCTGTTGCATCGTGCGACAAAGGGAGCATCACACTTCCAGTATCTATTCATTTGATACGTTTTTGACAAGAACAGCCTACGAAGCACAGATAAAACGCAAGTGTCGTTTAAAGCGTAATCAGATGTGCTTTACAATGTAAAATTAGCCGTTGTCTCGATCTCGTCCACGAGGGAAAACTAAGCTTCTCATAGCTACGAAGGTAGACTGACTCTTGTGTGAGGGGATAACGTTCAACCTTCTACATCATGTAGATATATGAAAGCAGTTGAAAGCGTAAGGCAATCGTACTGGTTCGCTGACCATACCAAGACTATTAGGTTCAGCAAAATTTTCCGGGAAATCTCTGAAGGTTTCATTTGTGGCGTTCTTGTGTCATTTTTGCTGAGAATTTTGCGAATATATATCTAGTTTATCGATATGGATATTTGGATCGCGTCTACGATAAATTGGTGGAAAAAATCCAAGGTGGTTCCCACGAAAGCGTGCCTCGTTTCAGCAAGACAATAATGCTAAACCGCATACGGCCAAAAAGAACTAAGGACAAGTTCGAGGAGTTGAACGCGTAAGAATTCCTTTGCATTCCTCTTAGACTCCACACGTTGCTTCATGCGATTATGTCCTCTTTCGATCAGGTAACAGTTTTTGATGTCTAGTTCATGAACTTCAACGTATGGTAGGTTTGCGATTAGAATGAAATTATGAACTACCAACGGTCGTTCCGCCGACATTTCTTTCTACAACACAATTCCGCATTTCACCCTACCCGGGGGGCGAAGTTTCCAATAAATTGAGCATTGAAAGAATCAACATTTTAACAACATGGCAAAATCATGGAAGCTTCAAACTGTCGCTCTGAAGTCGCACGCAAAGTTTCTTTCATTCTTCGATTTCATTTTGCTCTTAAAAATTGTCAAAAGATCAAATCACTTGTTTGAAACCGCGAATTTTTTTCAAATCGCTGTGCAGTTTTGCTTAGGCAGGCAGGCGTGTAGTAAAGGCTTATTTTTGCTACACAGTTTATGATTTGAAATCAGTTTACGCCAGATGAATTAGTTCTGTTTGACTAGAAATCGATTTATTTCGAGCCCTGAGTGTTAGAATTATTTTCGGGCATATTTGTATGAAATCATTACACACTTTGGTGATCGTTGGTCATTAACGCAACATTTCGTCTCTGAGCAACGCAGCCAGTTTTTGTATTGTGTATTTGTTCGTTTCTGACGACCTTTCATCGTTGTCATAGATAAGACATGTCAATATGCATGCCATATCTGTTTAGATTGTTAATTAACCATCTGGTAAGAATAAGAGAATGAAATAAAATTGTATGTTGTCAGTAAATCGCAGTACCTTGAGCCTTACTAATAGCAGAAAAAGGAAATGTCTTTTGCAAGACGATTTTTCACATTCCCATGGTGTTTCAAAAAAAGTGGAACGATACATGAATATAATTGAACAAATGGAACAAACAAATATTAATACACTTTTAATAAAACACTCGAATTAAAGGTATATTATTATAAAAATACCAGCTAAAGAGCAAGCGAGTGTACAACACTGTATGTTCGGTGATAGTTTCAGTTGATATATAGTGTAAATCATTCGTCGCCGCTACCTCTTTCTAGTGAGAGTAAGGCTCCAGAGAGGATTGGCTACAAAGACTGAAAGACGACGAGTTCTGCCCGACTGACGAGACTGTAAGGTCGAAACACGTGTATCGGGCTGTACAAAAGCCCACTACCATGCCACATGACATGTTGGCTCAAATAATTATTTTCAAATGCTAGAATATGAAAATTTTACTATAAAACTACACAATTGGTATGTCGCTGCGTCGTGGGGGAGGAAGGAAGGCCTTCTTAGAAGTCGAAATGCTGCGATGTACACGTGCTCATCAAGGCAACGTACATCGGTCGAGGGGGTTGAACATTCTATCTAGAAGCTCAACTTATAGCAAACATGTCGCACAATAGAACATGTTGAACTTCCCACAACTAATTTATCTTCAGGAACTAATATAGAGTGTGTAGTGTTCGCGTTCCGTCTCTGAGTGGGAAATTCTTGGTGAGCAAACATATCAAACAATACAACACGTCAAACTTCTCTTAGCTAATTTATCTTTACGAACTACTATAGAGTGTGTACTGTTCGCGCTCCCTCTTTGACTGGGAAATTCCTATGTGGCGTAGATGAGCAACAAGGATATTTGGATCCCTTACGAGCGCAAGTTCAATTCAAGCGATGTATAACGGATTCGGAGATGACAGATGACGGGTACTAAGCTAATTTAAAGAGTCTTGACACTTGATTTTATGAAGGATAAATCGTTGGGCGTTAATCAATCCACTAGGCATACGTCACACGTTCGGTTCCACTAAGCATCGTAGAGATGATGAAATACACGCTCGTTTGGCTTATGCAATAACTTTCGGTGACCTTACAATATATCAAATAGTATTACAGTCGCCGCAAATATTGTCGTGTCGCCGCAAACAAGATTAGCACCAATTTCTCGACCTCGAATGGGTGTGAGTTTTTAGCTCCTAGAAAAGAACTGAACCAATGTGTAATTGTACATCACCACTCAACCATATTACCTGGCATGAGCCGTAAAGTGAACAAATGAGCGATAATGTGAATGCAGCAACATAGTAATCGTATTTGGATGGCAAATTAGATAAAATAACGCTATAAAACGCGATCAATCGGGTGTAATATAATAAAAGTGACGCGGCTAAACACGTGTTCATCACGAGTGAAGTGCAAAGAGAAACACGTACACAATACCGTTCAATTCGTCATAACAGCTGTCATAGACAAATGGAATAGCGTATCGATAATGCGAAATCACGTAAAGTGATTGAAATCAAGGCTAACTACTGAACTCGCAGTAAATGACCATTTACAAGACAACTGGTGGACACTTCGCAATGGTACTTAATCTAGTAGTGAATACCTCCACACAAAGTTAAACAGAATTTTCAAATCAAACCTGAAAGCCATCGTCACTAAATTTATCTCGGATCCACAGTGACGAGTCAGCAAGTGATTAGTGCCGGTTCTCATATGTCTTCCCCAAAGACCAAGAGATAGAGTGGAGAGATAAGGCGGATGAGCCGCTAATGATAACGAAACACATTGACGAGCAGGTTTCAATGAAAAGCATCAAAACAGGCCCATGAATTGCAGAAAGGCCGCAGTAATATATACATATATATACATGTATATATATACATATATATACATATATATGCATATACATATATATATGCAGGGTGCGAGATAAGCTCTGTCAATTTTTTTTAGATATTTCAACAGCAAAAAATACTGCATAAATGAATAAATCTACTCAGTTGAAGGAATAATTACGTCTATTTGGTCAACAACTATAATAACAAACAGAAAAAGTTTATTACAGATTCTCAAAATTGCCTCCTTCGGTCTTCATACATTTACGAAGTCGCTTGTGGAAATTTCCAACGATGCTCGCAAGCTTTTCCACTGTTATTTGATCCTAAGAGCCTGCTGCCAAAGCCGTTTCAAGCGCATCTACTATTGTTCAGCGAGCAACTGCGACTTCTTCCTCCAGTATGGATCACGTGGAGTAATCCATGAAACAGCATCCGGCGAAATTGGCGGCCAAATGTCCTTGCCTCTAAAAATTTGGAAATTGTTCTTGACATATGGCAATCGCTGAGCGGGCCGAATGAGCAGGAGCTCAGTCTTACTGAAGCATGAGTCCGTGGCGCTGAAGTGTTGAGTAGTCCAAGGCTCCAATACGCCCCGTAAAACTTGCTGCGTATAGCTATCACACTGTTGATGAAGAGTAATAGCGTCTTTCCGGTGGCGCAAATACGAGCCCAGGCCATCACAGAAACCGGAAAATGACTATGGAGCATGGTTCTTACAACTGTAGACTTCTGCTGCTCTTCTCGAGAAGTTGACGTCTCTGACGATTTTTGGAACGGTTCGCCTGCCAATATCTCCTCATCCGTAGAAAGCGCTTTCGACAAAGGAAAAGCAGCTCTTAAACGAATAATTGGCGTCATTTAGAAACCGTTTTTCTCTCATCATTCTGTCCAGAAAGTGGACAAGGGCGATCTTCTAGCTGACAGTTTCGGCTTACTTATTGACAATGTTTCAGACGCTCCGCTCGCCGATTCCAAGCTTCCCGAGCCATTTTGCTCATCGAACCCTCCAGATTTCTTCGAACTTGACAATAGATCTTTTGAATGTAATCCGAAGTAGACGGGGTGGATGAACGACTATTTCGAGAACAGTTCTCAATCCCTCCAGTCTCTTGACACACGTTTCACAGCTCTGTAGATAGTTGGTTTGAAACCAATCAATTTCAGCAATATGGGCAATTTTCCTTTTCGTCTTGCGCGACTTAGCTACTGCGATTCGTTCATCTTTACGATTCAAAATCTTAACTCAGCCGAAAATAGATGAGTAGAATAAAACAGAATCAGGACCGAAATTGAACAAAAAATTCGATCAAATTATCAGAATTGATAAAAATGGTTATACCAATCCTAACATCAACAAAATATAAAATTAACACAAGTTTTCTCACATCCTGCACATATATATATATATTTATATATATATATATGCAATGCGTACATATATATTATACATATATATATATATATATATATACATAAATCCAAGATTTCTTATGTTTTTGCTACTTTCTCACAACGTTATGATGTCTCAAATATTCCTAAGAGACTGAGTGGTAAGCAACAATTCGAACTCACACGCGAGAATAACCTGCGCTTCGTACATACTAAGGACGTTCAAATATCAATAAATGGAATAATTGAAAGTATATTTGAACATTCTAACGTATTATACCTTTAATTCGAGTGCTTTGTTAAGACCAAGCTCAAATTTCAATAGATCTTTTCATTATTATTTGAGCCAACTTATCATGTGGTCTGGTAAGGGCTCTTGTACAGCCCGATGCACGTGTTTCCGTTCTTACAGACTCGTCACTCGGGCAGAACCTGACAAGTTGGCTTGAATAATAATGAAAGGATCTATTGAAATTTGAGAGTGGTCTTAATAAAGCGCTCGAAATAAAAGCATAATAAGTTGATAAAAATGCCAGCCAAGAGCAATCGAGTGCGCAACTCTGTGTTAGGTGAAAATTTCACTTGACATAGAGTGTAAAACGTTCGTCTTCGATAACTCTCTGTAGGGAGAGTGGGCACCCGAGAGAACTGACTATAAAAAGAGCGAAAGACGACGGGTTCTGCCCGACTGACGAGTTTGTAAGGACGAAACACATGCACCGCGCTGTACAAGAGCCCTTACCAGACCACATGACAGGTTGGCTCAAATAATAATGAAAGATTATAACGTATATTTGAAACATTCTTGGAATTATATAAGTACAGTAGCTGTCAGCTTAACTGTGAGACCATATATATATATATATATATATATTATATATATATATAATATATATAAGCTCTCGGCGTTGATCAATCCCTGAGGGATGCGCCATGCATTCGACTTCAATTTTTAACTTCGTTTGAGGTGATTGAATGCACATCTGGCCTTTACAATGACTCGCGGTGGCCTCCCGCTGAACCGAGTCAGTGCTGCTTATCCTCCCAGACAAGTCTGAGACCTGTCTGGTACCAATTTACCGACCCCGGAGGGATGGATGGCTTGGTGAGCCATGAGCGCGAGATCGAACCATTGACCTCGTGTGCGACGCAGGGCACCTCTAACCACTGCGCCACATGCGCTCCTATATATATATAATATATATATATATATATATATATATATATATACAATATATGCAACGTATTTGCATACAACATATATTACATATATTTATAAATCCATCCTATATCACCTGGTTTCATACAGATTAATGGGTACGGGAAAAATTAGCTCTTTATATTAACACATTGAAGACAGCACAGAAGATGTGGTGTCACACTTGATCAATAACATATGGAATTTTTTTCTGCCATAGACTTTGTATTCTTCTATCGTGACCCTACTGTACGAAGTTCCAACATCGAGAAAGGTTAGTGAAAAGCTATTTCTTGCCTCCAATAATTTATGGAAAAACTTCTTTCAAGCGAGATCATTTTACTGCGAATGACTATTGATGCAAGAGCTTGTGATCTACAGAAGTATGATAATCGAAAAAAGAGTAGAAATATTTTTGGTTCAATATGTGGTTCAACACATGAAAGCTTTTTGTATGACAAGATCATACAGAAGACTCAGAATTATTCAATATGCAGCTGCTTTTAGCACTGTGCTTCTACAGTACCTTTTTCGACGTAGTTTCGAGTCAATTTATTATCTTACATATATTTTCTCGTACAAAATATAATCTTAATACAATGCAGTACATATGAATCTGAAGACATTTAATTCAGCAAAAATAAGTGATGGCAATGACAAAGTTTCTTGTTAATCTTGCCTACAATCAAATCGACGGATGACATTTGTATATGGTAAAACTTTCATACGAGCCTGGAACAATTATGCCTTCAGTAGATATATCTCACCTCACAACGAATTTTATCTATCAAAATCAAAGCTGTTAAATTCTATGGATCTTCGCCAATAGGAGAAAAATTTTCTTTTTGGCTGCGATTGCAGTCAGGCTTTCATAGAGACTTTGATTTAGATGAATCCAAAATGAAAATGATATTTTAGCAAACATTTTTAGTAAAAACGACAGCGCAAGGCCTCTTTTTCAATTTCCCTTGGTAGGTCTAAGTTTTTGTTTCTGGTACTGTGATAGATCATGATTGTCTTGTAGAATGATTGATTGCAAGAAGTTTTGGATATATTACATATGCAGTAAAAACCTCTCGAATTTCGGTGTCAGTGTAGGTCACTTTACTACTTTATTTGATCATCATCACACTCCTTTTTTTCATTGTGCGTATTTCAGTTCTTCTAGGAATCAAAGCGCCTCCACGCGCTCATTGGTCGGAGAGATATCTAAAGTGGAGTGCTCCGTAGGGCGTTCGCTAGTGATTACCGGAGAGTATTGATGGGTAGAGGTCAGTCTCGCATTGAGCAGCATTAGTCATTTGGCCTCACCTTCCAGGATTTTTTTGGCAGGTGAAATTTGGTAAAATGTAGCATAATGTAGAAATGTTATACACAGCCATTAGTTCAGTTCCGTTGATTAGCACTGGAGGAAAAAAACAGTCCTTATTTCTGGATAAGAATATTTTATAAGAATGTTAGTAACCATTCGAAAGCTTGAATCTTTGGCTACTGTACTATTTGGCCGTCTCAAGGAAAATCCTTGTAACGCCGGAAAACTCGAATTACTGTTATGCTTTACATCGTCTGCGCAAATTTGGTGTTACTTCCCTGGAAGACGAGGAGGGTAGGACGTGTAGAGGAAATTTTTGTAGTATGGGACTCATACGTTTGATCTAGAGTCTCTTTCAAAGCGGAGAAAGCTCCTAATTAAATGATTTGCACTTTATTCCCGTGGAATACCGACGGTACTATCATATCTTTTGTTTCGAGTGCTTTTTTGATAGCATGCTCAAATTACATTAGGCCTGATAGTTAGTTTTGAGTCATGTTTGTGGTCTGTTGTGCGCCCTTATACAGTGCAACACACTTGTTTCGGTTTTCCAGCCTCGTCAGTTGCACGATGAATTTTCGTTCAGGTCATTTCCTCGGGGATCTACCCTTTACATAGAGGAGTCAACGAGGAACGTTTTCACGCGCGCCGATAAGTGATAGAATTACCGAACGGGCAGTATTGTGCAGTAGACTGCTCTTTGTTGGTAATCGTGAAATATCATACCTCCATATACAGCCAAGAGCAATGGAGTGTACAACACTGCCTGTTCGGTATTGTTCTCACTTATCGGAGTATGAAACGTTCGTCTTTGACTACTCTATGGTAAGGAGTAGATCCTTGAGGAATTGACTGAACGAACAGAAACCTCGCAACTGACGAGGCTGAAAGGCCGAAATACTTGTAGTGCACTGCATAAGTGCCCATGACAGACTAGATGTATGGTACAAAAATAATTATCAGTTACGATAACAGTCAGCTAAAGATTATATGTAGGATGTTACACGTATGGTCGACAAACGCCGAGGGGATTGTATTTGTTTTGATGCTTTTGAAGGTTTCTACAAAATTGATAGAGAATAAGACAATGGAAAAGTGTAATTGTGGCCAATAGAGTTCTGCATGGATACACTTCAACAGTTTTCCTCAGCAAAACTCTTTTTTAGTCCTGTCTGCTCAAGTGTGATGGGCTGATTTTGGGGATATCCTGTAGATCGCACTCAATGAGCAAATGGGAGGTGGCTGCAATGATGGCTTAATTACTTTTTTTGAACACTGTGAATACGTGTAAGATTGTCCACTATACTATGATCCCATCGTTCTGAGGGATACATGCGAGCTGTGAAAGGCACATCAAGCCCGATTAACAATACTAAATGATCGGATTATTTTGCAGAGTTGTAGACATCCTTAATTGAGGAAAAAGATCACGGAGCCAAATCTATTGGTGTGGAACTTTTCCGTGGCCAAAATCATAATATGTAAGAAGCAGGAGTAAGCACATATTTTTTTGCAGGCCAGTTTACCAATAATAGCCCTCATATGCACCAAATTTTGTTTACTCTAAATAAATGGAACAGTACGAATGTGATATATATATATATATATATATATATATATATATATATAATATATATATATATATAGTTCTTAGAACTTCCTTGGAAAATTACGATATGACGGAACTAGCTTCTTCGTCATTGTGTTGAACACTGGTTGGAAAACCAAGTGTAGAAGAATTATTGCTAGAACTAGTCAACAACAACAGCAGATGAATTTTTATTGAAAACTGTGAAGATTCCTTTTCAAGGTACAGGTCATGTTGCAATGGCATGCAGTCATGAACTTATTCAACAGTAACTGATTTGGCCAAATTTCGTGGACGATCTACCTGCAAAGAATAGTTCTGATAAAGAAATAGATTCAACAAGATTATTTTATAAGTTAAATCATCATGCATGATAGCGTGTGCATGCCCTCTTTTGGAATATCTTCACTTTTCATCATTAGTACTTCCAACGACTCAAGCCATTTATTTAAACAAATATTCCAATTAACAATCAGTTGATCATGAAACAGAGATGTCATCATTCTCATAGTTAGGCAAAGCGCATGAAGATGTTGAGAAGTAGAAAATTTTATGCGCTCAACTTCTCTAAATTGTTCGAATTTCGATTTACACTTGAAGGGCAAAATTACAAAGCCAGTGATTTTCTTGATGAGCAGATGCGTGGTTATTTATTTATTTTATTTATCACACGACGCCCCGTCATCACAATCTTCTTTGGTGCGGACCCCAGTACTTCCAGCCTTGGACTTCGTTTTTCAACTTCTTCTTGAATGACATAAAATACTGATTAAGCATGTCTTCTTGCAATCTCGAGGATAACCGGCTGCGGCGTTCCATAGGGCGCTCTTGCTGACTACCGGAGAGTGTTGAGGGTGGAGCTCAGCTCCACGTGCGCGGCGACGAGCATCACAATCACTCGGCCACGGCGCCGCCATATGTGGTTGATAGCAGAATTTATCGATAACAGTGCTGTACTATAAATCGAAATAATGGGCATTTTCAGGCGCCTCTGCTTTGTTCAGAGCCTGGAGAGGTTGAACTTACAAGTGATGTACTCAATCAGAATAGCCTTAGAAAATAGCCTCAGTAGAAAAAAACATGATTTATAAATACTGACACTGCTAATCATTTGAGCATAGTAAACAGGTTTATATGAACACTCATGGTTTTCTTCTTTCTAAGCCGTGCAAATGTTCATTGGAACTAATCGCAGAAAGTCTTGCACGTCTCAGGAATGGGCTTGGCTCAACTCAGAGAATTAATCTGCGATACAGCGCTAAACCACGCCTGCCCGCAAGACAATCCTCTTTTTCGGTCCATTTTTGGAGTATTAAGATTTATCCACAGTGTGTGAAAGATTTAGGAAAGTTGCAATATATTCCTGTGCTTGGATACTCACTATTTTTTCAGAAATCTTTCCCAAAACACGTAAGCTGGCAACCTGTGATGGTCCTACGTCTACCAACTCTTCAGTGTTCAAGCTTAAATTTGCCATCAGTTGTGCAGACGAGTATGCGGATGGATTAGCCTGGTTTATAAACATAATACTCGCTCAGTGTCTGAACACATCACACGCGACTTCACATACAGCCACATGTTCTTGGGCTGTCTTTCGCGAGCTCTTTATGGAATATAAAATAGTCATAAATACATATGGCTTTTTGATTTGGCAGATCATGGCCTCCCTAAGGGGTGCGTAAATTGCTCAATCTCTAAATGGTCCGGGAGGGGTTTCACACAGATGAGAGAGTTATCAATGGGATAGCTGCTGGCTCGAAGTCTTACCAGAGTCTTTATACCTGACGTGGAAGCTTAATGATCGATCTGTGTCCACTACTCCACTACTCCACTACTCCGTTACGATCCATTGCTCTTCTTCAAATATGTAGATGAATGTTCTGTTATTTGCTCCACACAAGAGGAAATACACTAATGTTTCGAGTGTGTATGAGCAGCCAGAGTACATAATTGACATAAGTTGAAAGTAAACAGGTGTCATTTGTTCAATGTTAAAATCAAGTTATCCGAAAGCGGCAACACGAAGTGTTAGTAAAAGCTTACTTATCTCTCACTCCCTACGAAACCTACGAAGAGCAAAATTGAATAATTTGTCCTCACAGACGGTGATTGCGCGAGCTGTGGTACGGAATTCCTACTTAATCTCTTGTGAAAGGTCATGAGTCAATTATGTTGGAGCGAAAAACTCTTGTGCCTTCTAATATGAGTTCAAAGAGCCGGGATTGAACGAAAGGGGAAAGTGACTGAACTTAACAAACAACATGATATCTATGTCTCAGATTGACTTTCTAGTTGTAGGAGCAACACCACGCATGCCTCAAACGTGACAGAACGGTAAAGTGGCAGGTGGTGCGAATTTACATCGGTGGTGTAATGGTAGCATGCGTGCTCGGTGTGGATGAAAACGCGGGTTAGACTCCGGTCTGAGGTCGTGTTTTTGCTCATCACTCAGTTATTCTAGAAGTATTGAAAACATCGTACCACTGCGAAAAATGCAGTCAAAACATTAGAAATATGAATAACATTAGCACAGGATACGTATGAGCTCTGAGGAAAGCGAAGCCGCTGAAATATCGTCCATAGATTTGAAGATATACCAACCCGTAAAAGCTTTGAAGAAAAACCAATTTGTGATAAAGGTACTTGTTGGAAGGAAAAAAGTGCTCGCACAAAAAGTCTTAATTTTTTCGTCACGTTATTCTTGTGGAATTGCGAGAGTACTTGACTTAGTAGACTGCGAGTCATTCTGATCTTTGGCAGTCTCTAAAGAAGCTGAAATCACTGAAATGTCAGCCATTATTCCATTCTGTTCTATGGCATTGTATTCAGTAAATTCTGCCATTAACAATCGCATCTGCTCATCACGGGTAACACTGAATTATTCAATCAATGCCAAGATTCCGAGATTAATCTGATAGTCGCTCCTGGGAAAAGTGCAAAGAATTACGCATTAGTGATTCGTAGAAACCAACCAGTATTCTAAGCCGAGTATTTTCATTTTCGAAAACAAGTGTGGTATCAACTATTTGACTCGAAACTAGGAAGAATTGTTCAGACTGAACAACGCGATCGGGTCAATGTGATTTGAGTAATGTGGAACACTTTTGAGCCACTGCGCTACACTTCAACGCACTAAATCAGCCTTCCCCAGAAAAATATCAAGATTGATCTGCTGCCTATAAAAATTTCAAGGTTCATAAAATGAAACGTGCATTTTGTCCGTTGAGCTCAGCAATATGGTAGGCCATCAACTGCAACGGAATAACGGTAAGGATGTTTTGAACACAATCAACAGTCTTTGGAACTTTGAGCACATGCTTCATCCCGGCCAAATCCTAAATCATAGCACATTTACATAAGTTAGAAGAGCATTGTGATCATGTAGATCGATTCGATGATATGGTTACCTTTTCAGGTACAGAGCGATCTGCGATAATGATGGGTGCTCCACCACGGGCTACAACTTGTTGGAGAGCATTCAAGGACTTCTAAAATACCATAAAGCTACGTCAATAACATAAGGGGGGAGGAGAAGTTTTGTGAAGTGATTAAAGAATAAGCAGTATGTTCCAACCTTGTAAACGGAATCATTACAAATAATCATACAAACACATAAATTCTCATCGACCATTGCTAGTGGTCCATGTTTCAGCTCACCGGACATAATTCCTTCACAGTGCATGTATGAAAGCTCCTTAATAAAGCCATATATTTTTGTTTCTACGGAATTACAGAACCCTAATGCATGAGTGTCATTATACCTTGATTTTAAGAGCACCTTCGAGACATGTCGCAAAATTGTATCCTCGACCCATGATGAGCAGCGATTTTTCTTTATAGAACTTCTGAGCAATTTGGAGTACTTTCCTTATCCAGTTCGAGCACTTCTTGAATCAAACCTGTAAAAACTTTCAAATTCTTTACAGGAAACATTCTCTCGAGTGATAATAAAGTGACCACCTCTGTAAAAAAACTGTAAAATAACTAGTTTTTTGGGAACTCTTCTATTTTGTTAACTTTTCATTTCTTTCCTTGATCAAAAAGTGGAATATGTATTTGTACAAACGGATGATTATACCGCCCATAAACTAAGATGCTGAAGCACTTTAGCGAACATAGGTGCTCAAACGCGGAACACATGTAATGAAAACTCATCTGAAGACAAATAATATACGAAACTTCTATTGACACGTTCTAAGCGTATTATAGTTGCTTGATAGTTTTTTTGAGCGATGCATGAGGTCTGTTATGAGCATCATATAGTGCAATACGTGTTTCAGCTTCCTAGCTTTGTCAGTTGCACGGTGCCTCCTCGTTCAGTAAGTTATTCTGGGGATCTACCCCTTACATAGGGAAAGCGATGACGAACATTTTACACTGCGTCGTTTAGTGATAAAAACACCGAGCGGGAAGTGTTGTACACTCGACTGCTCTTTGTTGGTAATCGTAAATATCATACCGAGAGTAACTGAGTGTACAACACTGCCCGTTAGGTGATTTTATCATTAAACGGCGCGAGTAAAACGTTCGTCGTCGGTTCCCCTATGCAAGGGGTAGATTCCTCGAAGAACTGACTGAACGAAGAGGCACCGGGCAACTGACGAGGTTGAAAAGCCGTAACATGTGTACTGCACTGTATAAGTGCCCATGACAGAACGAATGCATGCCAAATGTACTATCAGACGTTTTAAATTTGAGCGTGTTCTCAAGAAGCACTCGAAACGAAAGAGGCATATTAATAGCCATCAATTTTCGTGAACCACCACGCGAACAACACATAAACAGCGACCGAAATGACACGCTAAACATTTGGAAAGCTTCGTGGGGAAATGAATCTGATAAAACGAGTCGGATGCAACAAGTTCTCGGATCGACACAATTAGTGTGAAGACGAGTCATGTGAAATAAATAAGATAGAATCTTACCAGGTAGACTGTTGAGCGCAGTGATGATTTCTTTCCTTCTATTCGTCATTGAGATACGGTCATCAGATAATACAAGAGCAAACATTAGCAGAGACAATATTTGTGATGTGTATGCCTCAAAAAAAACTTAGTGAGCATACAGTTCTACACTATAGGAAAAGCAAACTTCTTATATGATTTATAGAGCTGAAAAGCAAAGTGCGCGTATCCTGTTAACAGCCGAATCCGAAACAAGCAATACATAAAGCCGCATGTAAGTTTCAAAAGACAACTGAAACTTCTTGTAAACATTCAATGAATTCCTTCAAAAATTTTCAAGTTCCAATAAAATTCCAACCCAGAGCGAAAAGCGTGTTGAGTGGCAGAAGTACGGTAGCAGGTATAATCAGTTCAGTACCATTTAGTCAGCCTCCACAGAGTTGATTTCGTCGCTTCGTAAACGTAAACGAAAATTCACATGACCCCAATCAACCCGAGTAGCTATTTTTCCACATTAGTGCACGTTGCCATTGAAGTGTATTGTTAACGATATAAATTTTTGCCTTGTGTTTTTACTCTCACTAAATCCACCTTTACGCTCCTCCTCATGTTCCAAATGGCTATTCCAAGCTATTAATTCATTGAGCAAGTATTGATCACATCCATGTGTTATGAACATTACTGATCTAATGATAATTGATGCACTAGTGTTATCTTCTGAAGATAACACTAAAAAAGCCTTTGGGAAGCGCCGTGGCCAAGCGATTGTGTTGTTGGTCAAGGAGCGCGTAGAACCGGGTTTACCCCCCACCTCTCTCCGGCAATCAACAACGTCGCGTCGCCTTGTGGAACTCCACAGCAAGACTACCTTGAGATTGCAAACAAACTCGTTCAGCCAGAATTCTGCGTTCAAAAAGAAGACGAAAAACGAATTGAATGCTAGAAGTGCTAGGATCCACACATTGAAAAAAAAACATTGTAATGAAGGATCGAATAAAGTGCTAAAAAGTGTTATCTTCATACTTTGTATTCCCCTCCTTTTCGAGAAGATTTATAAAATGTGCAGTGTTTGTATGCTTGCCTAGAATCTTGTCGTACTACTACCTTTAAATTATTTGGATAACAATGCATTATGCTAATATTTTTCTATCATATTACTCTAACATTAATCTAAAGAATACTTTATCATTGATAATTTTCCCCATTGTTCTTCTCGTAGTCTCCACATACTGGTCTGACCACGTTAATATCAAAATTTCCCACACCCAAGATTTGTTATCGTCACTTTTCCATGAATGTATTATTGCTAAAATTTGATTACTCTAGTATAAGATTTGCTCAGTCGTCACCGTGAAAACTCCTCGCGTGGCAAAATCATATAAAGAAGACTAATATGTTGGTCTGGCGCTTGACAATTTTCTCGTCTTCTCGTTTAGGCTTAAAACATTCTTTTTTTGGAATTACTTCTCGTCTTTGTTATGATTTTCGTTGAGTGCTAGTCGACTAGATCCTCTGTGGAGCTCTGGAATAGTAAGACTAGAGGGTTTTCATTTATTGTAGATGGCAAACAAGTCTCAAATAAGCCAGGTAACAATTTTTAGATCCGCACGGATCAAAGGCTTAGCGAACTAGATGCAGGGCCGGATCAGCACCGTATTCTTGATTGATGACGCCACTAACGCTGCGCTATGCACCTCTAATAAATATAAACTATTTCACTTTTTGAGCCAATCTCACCTTAGTGGATGCGACTCCTATTTCAGGACCAGCATTAATATGAATTCCACAGTGTGATTCGCGACATAATGATGATCCTACGGTATTGGTGACTCCTATAAGAAGAGCACCTCGAGGCTTACAATACCTGAAACTTGTAAGCGATTGAAAAAGGGAAACATAAAAGTCTGCTGACACATAATGGAATCGGACACCTTTTTCGATAACCATGTACATCAAAGTGCTTGAAACATAGCATAGATTATAATGTTGAACAAGAATAGACATGATTAAATCCTATCGAACATTCCACTTCAAATCAAGGTAGTAAATACAGAAAACTTTATGACAAAAGCAACAGCTCTGCAGGAAATTTGTGTGTGAAAAGATGAGAGTTAGCTTGTGTTTGACTCAAGCAATTTATTTTACTGTTCAAAAAGTTTTTTGATCAGCCTTCTTTGAACAACCCAAAAACCGTATGCTGACTATTAATGGCGAGGCTGAATGATGGGCGATTACTAAGAAATATTGGTTTGTTGCGTGATACCGAAATGTCCACCTATTGCAGGATCTAAGAATGTTGAGCATATGCAAGACTTCGAATTTGGGACGAAGTTGAACCCGTATCCTACCTTTTCCGTGGTGTGTACTAATCACCACACTACCGGGGCTCCTGTTCTGCTACCAGAACGGCTTTTCTCCGTTGAGCACATATTGGCACTTAAGCCAGTTGAGCTTACAGCGATTGAACATATATATATATATATATATATATATATATATATAATATTTTCGCTTTATAGCAGTGTTGTGATTCCCAAGCAAGAGCTCAATCCACGTCTCAGCTAATCCCGGAGTGTATGCTAAGCAGTATACTAACGCAGCTCCTGTTTGCTATCACTCTTCCCAAGACGGTAGCTGAGACTATAGTAGTTTGAGTAGCTTAAGTAGGAGTTAGGACCATTTCATATTGCAGATTATGTTTTACAGATAGCGGATAGTTTGATCTAAAGAAAAAGAGTACATCTTATTATGTCTACTATTTAGCGATCGGCCTGACACCATACCTGAGAGCCATCAAAGTGTCCGCTGTCTCCCCACTTTGGGAAACGAAAATGCAGACATCATCGCGGAATATAGGAGTTTTGCGATCGAGAAAATCTGATGCCAGCTCCAAAACAACTGGCAGCTCCGAAAGCTCCTCCAGGATCTAAACGGCATCATAAGAGCATGTGGTCGTCAAGAAAGAGTACAAATGAAGTTTAGAAAATTCGAAAAAGCGGGATTTTCGACATAAGACAACTGAAGATGAAACTCTCGTTATTCGTGAGAGCGAAGTTTCCATCACGAAATGGCGGAGTCGTGGGCTTTGTCGTTCACCGATACGTCACATCGCCTATTTAGTCACTTCTTTCGAAGTCCTATCACTGCGCTTGGCTGTTCTTTGCCTTTTTTTTGCGTCAGAAGAAAGTTAGTATCATTAACTGCTACTAAGTTGTACAGCTGATGAACGAAATAGACGCGTCCTACATCAAGTCGGAGGAAGTCATGCTTAACAAAAATTCCTCCTACTATTTCTTTATTAGAGATTTCAATGCCAGATTAGGAAAGGCTAGCAAAAATAAATACGGGCAACAAATGAAAAATCCAAAAGAAATCAATAATGGAAGTTTGTCGTAGTCTAGTATGGAAGCAATTTCCTGACTCCAAAGGAATAAGATGTTTAATTGGCCGGAGGCGGTGTCAAAAAGGAGGCTTAGCAGGATGTGCCGTTCGTACAAGACGAATTACTACCAGTACGCTACCCACCTCTTCACAATCAGATATCTTCACTTATAGTACTTATATGTAATAATAAAACTCCACTCGCTCCATGATCTTCTTTGCAATTCTTGGCTTTGGTGATATCCAAAATTATTCACTGAATTCACGAACTTGTACAGTCCATTGCCTATTATAAGTCCTATTCTAGAAAGGAAGGCAAACTTGCTTGCGCACCAAGCTACAGATTATACCCTCACAACTCAGATTTAGCCTATAGTAACTCTCAGTAATGATACAACAATTCCCATTAAAGGTAAAACACCATAGATAGTACACCTCTCCAGTCTTCAAAATTATAGTTATAGTTCCCACGATTGTCACATGTCGTGTTCTCGTATGTCGTCTCTATCACAGTAAGCTGTCAAATATTATTGATGAACTCTCAAAATTGCCCCGGTAATGTGTCCAATCAGAGAGATCGATTCACACTAAGCTTTCCATTTTTTAATGACCTCGGCGACATATACTGCTTCGCCTCCCACAATTGACTTAATTGCCATCACCTTCGAAGGCCTTCTACGGACCACTTTCTTTACTCGGAAATTGATGTCACATTTGCAAATTCTTCAATTTTTCTCTTCTCGTATACATTTGAGCACCGGCGTTTTTTTTTTCAGATTTGTACATGCGTTCACTGCAGAATTGATTTTGAACGCTTTCATTACGCATAACTGAACAAACTTTAAGGGTCAAAATTTGCAATGTCAAAACAGCAATTTTTGAAAAAACTACTTTTGAGAATTCAAACTTGACGAATTGCGGCACAAGCGAATGAAAACGCTAGTGAGAGGTTTGGGATCAAGAAAGTGTTAAGCAAGGCACGTCCTAGATTTAGAAATAAAGGTTTGCAATAGGATGCCACATGAATTGAACGACATTCGAAGGAACCACCATCACAAGGCGTTGCCAGGACTTAATCTGAGCGACTGGACGTTTCCGTTTTCTATCGTATTTTGACGTGCGATGAGAAGGGTAATCACTTAATTCAGCTGGTGATTATCAGCTCAATAGTGGGACCAAGACGGAGCCCTGCAGTACTTTGCAATGCCGGAATTGAAGAAAAAAAAATATGCTGACGTATGGTTGATTGCCACTGGCATAATGCATCACACGATTGATTTCGGATGGAACGATCACTAGAAAGAAGTACATATAGAAAGCTGACAAAACGAACTTCATAATTTAACGTCTGGAGGGAGCACTGGTCAAAAACAAATCGCCAATCACTCCCTACGATAGAGTGCCTTCAAACGTCGCACTACAAACGCTGCTACAGTCGAGCAAGGTGGCGTACAAAACTCTGTCTCATCGACCTGCACGACAGGTCACTTGTCTACTAGCCACCAGTCATCTAAGCAATTCAATGATTTCTCATACGATGAAAAATGCTCCAAAACCCGAGTAACGCCAGTACTGCTTTAAGCAGCATTACCGTCCTTAGAACTGCACAACTTTATGCAACGAGATAAAAAACTTCCTTCGTGCTAAAGAAATATGAGATTCCAATGGTTTTCACACGACTAATAAAGTTTACTTCCAGCTGGAATGCCATCCCAAATATGCAACGTCGTTTACCATCCATTTTCGAAAAACGTAATGATATTTTAATGCTCTTATTCACTTCTAGTATACTCTACTTCTTGCACTAAAAACTACCATAAACTAAACAAGTCCTCTTGTTTTAACATAAGAGTAAAACTCTGATTTTTGGAGCTAACAACATGTAGCCGAAATAGTCGGGAATCTGGAGGATATAAATGCACAGTGTGGTCCGAAGCACTTATGATGGTGGCCACGTTTGCACTACTGAACTTTTTATCTAAATGAAATTTTTTGAAATTCTAAGAATTTTGTAAGTGGAAATATTCAACGTAAATCATATTTACCTTTGAGACCATACGCAGGGAGTTTTATCTTATAGCTTGTGAGGCTCTCACTCCTTAACTATCACACGTATGGGGTACTACGTATTAGAGGCAAAACTGCTAGCAATTGGCACCGAAAGAGTGTAGTACAGTCGTTAGACGACTCTCTCGCTACACAGGTAGTCTTTTTTTGAACTCACATTTCGCAAAAACTAAGCGCTCAAGGAGTCATAAACTGCCGCCGGACCTATCTCGGAGGATATCGCACTAACTCGATACATCGTTAAACCACAGGAACACCATAGGACAAGCAAAATATGTATTTAGTCACTTTAGTGATGCTTAATCAAGCTGAATGCACGGCGCACACCTATGGAGTAGTCAATGGAAACGCTTTATCCTTTCAAAAGTGTTTATTACAAGAATTCTTTGCACTCCAAAATAAACACGCGGTCTCGTTTTTCCTAAACTACCAGTGTTTTACAGAAACCGTTGTAGCTTGACACGTAGAAGGGTCCGCCTCATAGCTGATGATAGAAAAATTGTTCATTATTAATAACTAGATAGTCGATTTTGGGAATTAATAACTAGTATGATACAGAAACTGACAAACCTGCCTACAAGCAATAGCCGAATTGTATGACGTACCACATGCCACTATTATGAGTCTGCGACATCTCTTGATATCCGAGGTGTAGTCCTAAATAACAAGGAACGTACTAAACTCAATTAAGAATCCCTTCTTCATATATATATTATATATATAGATATATATATATATAATGTGTGTGTAGCGCCATGATCGAGTGGTTGTGATCTCGTTGCGGCGGCGTGCGGGCTAAACCCTGCTTTCCCCAGCATTCTCGGGGAGTCAACAACGAACGTTCTATGAAATGCTACAGTGAAGCTATCTTTGAAATTACAAGGATACGCGCTCAACCAGTATTTTACAAAGTTCAAGAAGAAGGCAAAAAAGCGAACTGAAACCTAGAAGTAGTGGGTTCCGCACATTAGAAAAAAATTGTGAAGACGGATCAATATGGAGCCGAAAGTGTACATGTATATTATATATATATATATATATATATCAATAACTAATTGATTAATGAGAAAACCTTTATTCCTCCTAAGACCACTTGTCCACTTGAAAGAAGTCGACCTCTCATAGTGTTCACTATAGACTCTGGCTGCTCGAAAATCTCCTGCAAATAATTACTGCTTCAAATTATTATGGATATAGAATCATATATGACTCAAACCTTTTGCATGAATGTCTTGAAATTGCCTTTCATGATTTGCTGCAGTTCCATATTTAGATTCTGTACTTCTCTTCTTTGCACTGTGTTCTCAGAAGAGCTACGACCAACACGATGAATTGTTAGGGCTAAAACCACAACTCATAAGGAAAGCTCCACGAGTCATGCTGGTGGTATTTATCCTTAGCTCTCCTCATTAGTATCATTCACAAAACAATCGTAGAAGGTTTTTTTTCAGAAGACGCTCGCATCAGGACATATTTTCTTCACTTACTAACAATTATATCACTGCATTAGCTGAAAGAAAGCTAAAATTTCAATACATTTGCAACGGTGTCAATTTCTTGATAATTGCCAATAATTCTTCATTAAGAAAAGTAGATTAAAGTCATAACACTGAAGGAAACTCCTAGAACTTTTTTGCGCCGCCTTTAGGATTGTACTAACTGTCCTCGCATATCTTCTAAGTTTTGAATTTTTTTGAGATTTAAATTTCAAAACTTGATCTCTTCTTGTTTTGAAGTTTTCAAAGTACGAGTGTAGTCGGATTTTTGTGAACCCTGAAATATCATTGTCTTACTGGACGAAATTTCGCGCATCTAATCGTTCCACTAGTATGATATTCAGTGGAAAAAAGCTGAGAAATATTAATATTAGTAAGGAAAAATTCACCCTCAAAAGCCCTCAAACTTCTCGGCGAAAACCTATGATTTCTAACTGCCTCTGATTTAAGCAGTAAAATTTACTAAGAGTTGAAATATTACTGATAAGAAATCGAAGAAACGAAATCACAACCGCGTATGAGTCAAGGAGCGCATAGCGCACAATAATTAGAAATTATATGCAAATGTATTCAGTCACGCTTTCTCGTTTAAATGCATTGAGGATTTACACGAAGGACATACCTCCATCTTCAACAAAAGCTACATCATCGTCCTCTAAAAACAGCACTTGCTTCGTATGCTCGATAATAGCGGAAGCATCAGAAGCAACAAAGTACTCCACCTAAAGTGAGAATCAGTTTTCCAGCATGAGATTACAGCAGCAATACCGGCTACCAACCTGCCATTCTTCAGAATCAAACGGGCGAACTTTCGTGGTGCTCTTTTTATGTTCCACAGTGCGTGCTGGTCCATTTTCTGAAACACAGTGCCTTACCATCGAATTGTGACTCTAACCCTTTAGGTACGACAGACCCACAGTTCCAGCTCCACCTCGCCTATCGTGA
This sequence comes from Parelaphostrongylus tenuis, assembly GCA_019055375.1. Classification (NCBI taxonomy): domain Eukaryota; kingdom Metazoa; phylum Nematoda; class Chromadorea; order Rhabditida; family Metastrongylidae; genus Parelaphostrongylus; species Parelaphostrongylus tenuis. The sequence goes on along the minus strand of JAHQIW010000717.1, from coordinate 47,315 downwards.
CCGGAAGTTTGTAATGTCGAGTGCTTAATGATGCCTCTGGTCATTAGGAAGAAAGCTGCTAGTTCGATCCGCTACCACGACGCTTATGGCAGATTTTTGGTGCTATTTTCAGTGTTGATAAGTATTGAGTGTTTTTCTATAAATGCAACCACAAAAAATGTTCAGTTCTCTTACACATCACTACTTTTTGATACTATGCGTAGACCCATGGATAACAACGGAACCTACGCACAGTTCCGCAAAACTAACTGCATCCACTTCTATACAAGCCCTTCCAAAAAAGTCGTACTGTAGAAAATATGTTTTCAATCCATGATGTACAACATCTTCGAAGCAATCGAAATTTATTTATTTGACCGCCTTTATGATATATCCAATGATGTGGAGTGCTTTGCAAAAACATTTCCGTCAGCCGGGATTCAAACTAAGATCTCACTCTTTCCGGGAGCTATGCGAACCGTCGGTGGTGCGACGGTTAGCATACCTCCCGAAAAGAGTGAGATCTGAGTTCGAATCCCGTCTGACGCAAACGCTTTTGCACAGCACTCCACATTATCGGGTATATCTTCAAAACAAATGTGAAGAAAGTTGGATATGCGTTTTTACTCCATAAATCTACGTTTCGTATCAATAGTAGTGAAATGTTGACAACTGGGTTTTTTTTTTGCATATAAAGATTACGCAAGTATCCACTGCAAAGATTCGCACTAGGGAATCAGTCCAGCAACATTCTTCCAGAGGGCTTGCATTATTAACCACTCGGCACTACGGACCTGCCACCGAGCGCGAGCGAGGAGAAACTAGCGCCGTAGTCGTATTTAAGGGATGACATGAATGAACACTAACCAGAAGTATGTGACCCATTTCTTAAACATCCTGATGTTAATTTAGATCGCTTGCCAATTTCCTTTGCTTACTGTCTATCGTTTTAACATTCAGCAGCCAATCCATTGTTCATGCCACTTCAAAATTGCTATCGAACAGAACTAATGCATTGAGAAAATGTGCGTTCTAGATCGCTTTTATTTTATCAACGTGATTTTGATGCTATCCAGCGCTGAGCATAATTTAATTACTATGGAAACAAAGAACCTTGTAATTTTATCGCATATCTTACCATATGAGAGATCATGACCGTTAGAAATGTCGAGATAGGACTCATCACTTGCAGAGCAACGCACTGGAATAGAGCAAATACGGAAAAAAGAATGTCAATCACATGTCATATCTTGTTGGTTAAATCAGTGCCTGATATGGCACTCAAGTATATCTTCAGTGGGGCAATAAGCAAAAGTATAATAACAGCCAAAGGAAGGCTCACAACAAGCAGTTTGCGTTGCAGCAAATTAATGAGTAGAAATATAGAGTAGCATAGAAAAAATGGTTGAAAGTATACAGAGATTCATCAGTGCCAATACTGTAAAGTTAATATTGCATGAACAAGAAACTGAAGCAGTGACGGACTAGAAACCCTGCTAGAAAAAAAAAACTGAAGCACAAGCATACGCACATGCAAATACTCATAATTTATATAATAGTACATATAAAGCTCTCGACGTTGAACATTCCCTGAGAGCTACACCATACATTCGATTTCATCATGCATCGTTATGAAGTGATCAAATGCATATCTGGCCTTTACAATGGCCCGCGGTGGTTTACCAATGTATCAGGTCAACGCTCCTCTCCTCCCAGACAAGCTTGGAATTAGTTCGTCGACTGCGGAGGGATGAAAGCTTAGGTTTAGGCGCGGCATCGTGCCTCGACAGGTGTGTGTTATGAGGCTTTTTTATCCACTCCGCCACATGATCCTACTTATGTAATAACTTGGTGCAAAAGTAATTGCGGTTTGAGTCCTATTGAAATTTGCTATTTGATATTGGAATATATTCTCAAATAAATGTGGTCATGTTAGACATTATTTTTATGCGCATTTCCTTATTTTCTTTTGCTAATGACGTACACGTGTTCTTTATTTATGTTTAATTTGAAAGATGGAAAAAATGTTGGATGGTGCGAAAATGTTTGCAGGTTTCACACCGTGATCTCAAAATAGATCGTCAAGCAGCAAAGACAACTCGCAACATCAGCAACGCATTTGCCCAGGAACTATGAACCAATACAAGGTACAGCAATGCTCCAAGAAATCTCGTAAAGGAGACTCATTCTAATAATGCATAAATCGCAATTAGCGGTACTTGCCTGTTATATGGCGACATATGAAAATTCAAGCCCTTGTGCTGGACAAAGATTTTCCATTGCACTCTAAGTAATCACGCAAAAGCTCAAATCTTTGGCTAGTGCGCTACCTAACCGTTTTTTGCAAAAGCCTTTTTGTAACGCTGCAACACAAAGAAAATATTTTTGTTTCACACACGCATATTTCTCGCAGGACAGAGCTCCTTATCCAAAATTGTAAATAACCTTTCGATGGCGTAAGTTTCGACAATTACAGTGCTGTCATTGTATCCCGTAGAGACTACCTACTGCAGTGTAGCAGCGAAAACAAGATCGAGTTTGACATTTTCGTTGCGCTTGTTCACCGGCTAATTCACGATAGGGGCGTCTGGTGGCCGTAGATTCAACGCGACATCCCGCTGACAAACGACCAAAGGCTTGGAGCGGTTCACATGTGAAGTGCAACTTCTGCTATTCAATAAGGAGCTTTTCCTCCGCTTCATAATAAACTCCAGATAAAACGAATGACTCTGATACTGGAAGATTTAATCTACACGTTAATGTGCATTCCAGGTCTTCAGCGGAGTAATAGCAAAAGTGCGCGACCGATGTAAAACATAATTTTGTTTCGAATTTTGAAGTGTTATAAAAGAGTATTTTCCAATAAAAAAAGTGCACTAGCCAGATACTCAAGCGCTCGAATGATTACCATCACTCTCATGGAAGGCTCTTGTCCAGCGAATGGGGTCAGATCTTCATCTGTCGCCATATAAGAGACAAGAACCCTCTTACTTTTGCACCAACCTCATCACAAGGTGCTGCAGAAAAAGTCAACGTCGGCCTTACTCTCGCCATTTGAAGTAAATAACAGAAGTAATTGCGGTTTCAGCACGGCCTCAAACCGCAATTACTTTCTTATCAACCTTATACAATTATATATATATATATATATATATATACGTGTATAGATACATATACATGATTATGTACATATATATAGAGATAGATGTTTTTATATATAATGTACATATCTGCTTTTCAAAGAAAATGCAAGAAGCTAGAGCTATATACACTGAAGTCGTTGCTACTTCAAACTGCGAAGAATGCGTTGGTAGTAATCACTTACTTTATGCTATATACAGAGGAAGCTAATACACTTTGTTGCAGTTTTTACCTATTTGGCACGTTTGCGCCCTCAGTTATAGTTACGAATTTGAGAAATTTAATTTGGCTGCTTTATGAGGATTCGATCCTCTTATCTTTTGGATGTTATTTAAGTTAATTCGATCTGAAATTCCATGAAAGCTGTGCCGTAGAGCTCTTAAATCTTTGCCACAGGTAGCCGCAAACCCAACGATCAGAGGATGTTAATTCCACATAAGTGTGGTAGCATTCTAACCATCCCGCCGCAATGGAATTCGTGGTTGATCTTTGATGAGTTCAAATAAGAGAGCTTGCATGTATCACAGAACCTAGCCCCGTAATTACTGGATTTCTTATTTCAAACCTACGTATATACACATATCCACACGCTCATAGTAATGCACATTAGACATTTTCTTAATTATTGAATCAAATACATATAAAGTTCTCTCAGTCTCTACTGCACAGCGCGAATAACTACGCCGTTGAAAAGTATTCCCCCGGAAACATATGACCATTCTGCCTCATGCAATCACATTGTAGCATTGAAATCAATATGATTTAGAACGCATAAATCAGGATTAACGGGGTAAGTTTATTTAAAATAATCGTCATTCTCCTTCCCGGTTCATGAACTAAGAAAAAGGTTCCGGGGGTTTAAATACTAATCTACCAGCCACACCATACTGATCTTATGTCGCGGAATGAGTTCGAAATTAGAGTGTGCTGTGGCATGGGAGGTGTGTTGATTCCGGTCCAATCGATAAAACGAGCTTAATAGTAAGCTTTGGCTCATTGCAAAGATCAGTGCAGACCATTGCTCTTCATTCAAGCACTGACTTGATTATTAGTGGTATTACAGGTGCGTGTAGTAGATGGTTAGATATGCCGTGCAATACATCAGGAGCGACCGTTGCTGCGACCCCGTGCTCTCACACACATGCTTTCATCTCTCAGGCGTCAGCAGATCAATACCATGCTTGTCCGGAGGGATCAAAGTACCTGGTACGACACCCGCAAGTTAGTATCTTCCAGATATGCATTCAATCACTACGAATTTTGTGAAATTCGTTTTATAGTGCATTTCTCGGGGAATGATCAATGCCGCACGCTTTGAAGCTTTTTACGAGTCTTCGTGTGGTGCATGTGACTGTGGAACAGTATGTCACATCGAAATAGCGGTAATAAGTGAAGGAATTCAGCAAAAGATTGAAGCTCCCATTGTTAGCATCTGTAACGCCTTACTGATACCCTTTTCCAAAGGAAAAACTGGAAAGGCTGTTATATTGTTCATATCATGCATTTTCCGAAGCTTTTAGTCATTTAATCAACACGCATATTTCGTTGATTCACAAGTAATCATCGAGAAATTGTTCAAGAAAACGACTGAAGGTAACCTACTTGATGTCATATGATGAAAAAATTCAAAACATTCCTGATTTACATTGATGCGAACGTTGCCAGAATTATGGGAACAAGATCTTTGACTTTGAGAACCCGGTATGAATTGATTTTTTTCTCATATGGTGGAGGGTAGATTAATCAATCAACTTGTACTGATGAAGCCCACCTTTTTGTCGCTTATCATGCCACACAGATGCTTTTTCTGTAGTTTTGGTGCTCACTCCGTTGTACCTACGTCGACCTATCCTTTACACCAAGTCATTGAATTTATTCAAAATGACTCGTCTTCCGAATGTGCTATGCGGATCCCTCCACTACTTGTCGCATCCGTTTCTTCTTACATGAACCCCACCATGGTCCTCCAGTTTTGCGTGTAGGTGGGTGTGTGAGTTGCCTGGCCACTGCTTGAAATTTTCTTTTTGAATAGCAATGAATGTTCGTGAAGTTGATTCTACGCGGACTCTTAAGATAGACGGGCTAGGAGTGCTCGCTCGGAAATCACAGAATGAACTTCCCAGAAAACTTTGGTAGTCATTCCTTGACCCTGTAGGGATTAGAGGTTTGGTTAGCTTGGTGCTGGGTTGTACAGCATCCTACTCGTGTTGACTGACATCACTAATGCTGCGCTGCTCGCCACAGATTTGATTATTAAAAAAAATGAAAAATTTTTTTGGACAACTTTGGCCATCAAACCAAAAATTTTCTGCTAGAGACACTACGGAGACAGTGAGAGTATAACGGATTAGTAAGGTACCTACATGTTCGTGAGTTTTGAGCAAATATCTTTTGCTTTGACAAGATGATATAAAGGCTGCTGTTTTTGGGCTACTCATAAGGTCGGGCGGGGAGGTTGGTGGACTAGATTGGGCAGTGTTAATTATTTCCTGGTTTGATTTTAGGTGCACATTAGGTGTGTTTGAGAGATAAGCGTCGTGCCCGCTGGTTAATATCACAGATCTTACTACAGACTACTCATTTTGGGAAAACTGCGATAAAATCTACATAACAATGGTGTAAAATGTAGGATAGAGCCCGTATATCTAATAAAAATGGTTCATTACCCTCTTCCAAGGACCGATGCTCTTCGGCCCATTGCCATCCAGCACCTAAAACGTCACATCGATGGAGCTGAATTATTCAGATGATGCATTGATTCATATAATTTGAACAGATATGTGGTTGTTGAGAGAACTTCGTGAAGACAATTAATAGTGGTAAAAATCAGGACACCAATAGAGCTAATTACATTTCAGTGATCTACCACTTACCTATTCCTTATTTACAAGGCATTCATTAGATTGTAATGGATGAGCGCGTGTAATGATTATGTACTCGCGAAATATTCACAATGTCACTGAATTATGAGACCGAGACAATCAGGGATGAAGCATATTTTTCCCACTTCCTGCATCTCATTTCGTCTTCTTGCTTCAAATTCTGCACGTAAACATTACATTATTAAAAATTTCATAGAATATCTTTTGATCTTTACAGACAGTTTCGATGTGAAAAATTCAAATAATGTTTCTTCTTAGTGTGCAATGATATACACGTTTCGCATCAACTTAATCTCATTTACATGTGCATATGCTACTTTATATGTACCGAAATAGATGCAATCAATGAGTCACTTTCTGATCTAATTTTTTTCAACTATTGCTACTTAAATTCTTTATTTTATGTTATCCATCATCACATCTTTTGTGCGGATCCTAATGTTTCTCGCATTTTATTCGCTTCCTTCCAATCATCGCCCGAAAAATTTCCGAATATTTCGCATACTGTTCAGACAACTGCTTAAGACGAGGATGTTCGCGATGTATTCATAGAATATCAACTAAAGAATCCGACTGAGGACTATTGTTTCTTGCTGAACGAACCAAAATTTGTGCCAAACTCGCCTCAATTCCTCATATAAAAAGTTAGACTGCACCTCTACTATCATCAGAGAGTTGCTCAAGAAGCGAAGGAGGCTGAGGAACGAAGACGGGATCATCACCGCATATTGTCATGATATGGAGTTACTGACAGGTAAGCTGTGCTAGAACCTTTTTCAACCCTATCATCAACATCGAAATCTCCCGTAGAGAGAAACCGCCCGAGATTTTACCCTCGAATTTTGAGTAACGGTAAAAAGTATGAAGAGAACAGAGCTAAAAAATCCAACACTGCCACCAACTTTCTCAGAGCTGGAGAGAGCGAATTTACGCATTTTTAGCAATGTCAAATGATATCTTACCGTAGAAAAGAGAAACTCCAGACCGCTGTAAGATTTTGTGAACAATCATCCTACTTGAGAAAGATGACCGAAAGGATCCTCGTAACTATTGCCAAATATTTTAGCTGAATATGTTTTACATGAAATTTATGAACAGTATATTTTTGTGCATATCGGAGACGATAGATGACGCAAGCCACCCAACCAAGTGAAATATCATCGAAATCAGTGGGTAGTACTCGGTAGTATTAGCTGCCTCTTCGTTGACCCTTATCGGCTATGAGAAAGAGTTTGACAGCGCCAAAACGATTGCAATCCTATCAGCCGTACTCGATCAAGGTGTTAGATCTGTCCCATATATGATTGTTAGCAGACTGCTATCGAAACTGCAGCACAAAGAAACGATTTCTTCACCAACCCCTTACCTTACCCGTAAAACGGGATTTGACATGGCAGTATCATATCGCTAAAGCTGTTCACAGCCGAACTGTATTGGATAATGAAGCCACTCAAAATAAACTCAGCTAAGCAGAAAAAGAGAATGGACTGCCCATAAACAGGACGAAGACCCAGTTCATGATGAGTCTGTGGTGCGAAAGTGAAAAAATCGAATTGATTGGCTTTCTTGATACAGAGACCAGCTCGTATGTGCCTCACTGCTGTTCACTGAACATGGGGATTACCATGGAAAAGTAATTAGAGAGAGTTAGCTTCTTAGCATGGGAAGCATTCAGACCTCTCAAGGAAGCCACTAACCAATTAACACATCCCAAAATTCGCGCTCACTTCTCCCATTCAACAATCCTCCCAGAGCTCTGGGGAGCAGAGACGTGGGATGATGGCTCAGCTATGTTAAGATTCTGCACGTAACCCACAGTGCATATGAACGAAGTTTCAATTTCAACCGCACTCACGTTCAATCGGTTCATGCAGCTCAGGTTTTCAAAAACTATATCATCTTCGGTTTTCAGAAATACATACATCGATGACGAAATACAGAGATCGGCCGCCCACATAATAAGAAAACATACAAGATGGACGAAAAGAACAGCGGACTACAAGACCTCTTGGACGACCATCCAAACAATGGATATACGGATTTGTCGTTAATCTTAACCATTTATGTCCACAGATGGCAACGAGTATAGGATTACGGAATGAGCCAAGCTTATGTCACCGTATTTGGAACAGACCACCAGTATTCCATGGACAACGTTAACGCGAGAGAGAAAGCACTGGAAATTGTGTGGGGACCGCATTATTAGTGAAAACGAGCCATACCATTATTTGATAAGAATGGTGGGGGTTTTTTATGATAAATTTTTGTATGGTTTAAGTAGCATTCACCACTGGCATCTCTAAGATTTCATTACTATCACAATCATCTTATGACATAACCAATACCACCACTGATGATGCATACAAAGAACAACCTACTTTCTCACTCTCAATTAGATTTCAAGAAGTTCTGGAAAAAAGTTGAAAGCATATGTTACGCCTAACTTTTGCACCCTCTTTCGCCTAGGTTGGATGTGTACTACATCAGGTGTTTCGTGTTATAATTTTAGCTTGTTTTTCAATAACATTAGAATCGCAATACTTTTCATAAAGCCATATGAGCTTTTGTGACAGATTGCATACATTAAAAATCACACACGAAATGAATGCAAAGAGTTGAATCTATTATTATTATTTCATCATTAGAAGAGGCAACTAATGAATATATTAGTGGGTTACATAAGGCATTCGCGCTCAACCAGTATTCTACGCCGTTCAAGAAGAAGACGATAAACGAATCGAATGCTAGAAGTACTTGGATCCGCATAGTGAGAAAAAACACTGTAATGACAGACCAAATAAAGTACTAAAAGTGCTGAGTAAGACACGCCCTACCTTTACTGAAAGACACGGGAAAATGATTAGTTTGGAGCTGACTGCTGCTCTTGATACCAAACACAAGCGGTGAACCTCGTCGAGTCGCTACTAACTGTCCGGGGAAGTTTGATGACTTAAAAGCTAGGGCAAAGGCTCCTTCCTGAATATTTCAGTAATAGATAAGTAAAAGTAGCGGATGCTAATATAAAATGGAAAATAATAGAAGGATGTGAACTTGTCGCAAAACGTTTTCACATTATCATCCCTACTCACCAATTGTTGTACAACAACTTCTACGACTTGTCGGAATGAAAATTCTGGGTAGCGGTCATGTATATGTTGGGTTAGTTTAGCGATCACCTCAGTGTCCGTCTCTGACTGAAATAAGAAATTTGTCACTGTTGATTTTCAAAAATCGACGCCTATATAGTACTAGACCTATTGGCTCAAAACAGGTCATATCCTAATCAGATTATCTCGTCTTGAGCGGGTTTTTAAGAGAGCGGTCGATAGCAGAGGTATGATTCATTATAAAAGTCGTAAGCTCGACTGCCGGTCACCACAACGTCAAGAAACCATCATCCGACTTGGGGTGATTATTTTTTTTACTTGGCGTCAATTCCTTTAGAGGGTGATTTACCTCAAGGGATCGACAGAACCGAAGGAGGGTGCTCCCAATGAGTCCCAATAGGACGAAATAGGCGCCTACAAAGCACTAAACCTATCGGCTCAAAACATGTCATATCCTTACTGTTGATGTTTACAGAAGCAATTTATCATTTAGGATAGAGGATAGAGCTTGAGTAATCCTTAAAAAATGCGTCATGAATTCGTCTTCGATCTTTAGCTTCGTTTGAGGTGACTGAAAGCATATGTGGTCTTTGTATTGACTCGCGGTGGCCTATCCATGTATCAAATGAGAGCCGCTACCCTCGCAGATAAGTCTGGTACAAATTCACCGACTCCGAAGGGAAGGCTTGATGAGCCTTGAACTAGAGATCGAATCACTGACCATCGATTGATCGATCATGTGAATTCCAGAGACCTCTAACCACTGCGGTACACGCGCTCGCAATTGATTACATGAAGCAACTTTTCATACTCTATTTTGCACAACTCGTCATCACATCCTACTTTGCGAATCCCAGCACTTATTGTATTCGATTCGTCTCCCCACATTCTCCATCCACAATGATCTTCGAATATTCAACGTGTTACTTCGGCTACTGCTTGGAACTCTCGTCTTTTTTAAGAGTGTCGTAAAATGCTGGTCGAAAAAATCCTCTTTGCAACCATGCAGGTACTAAGGAGTTGTTAGGCGTTGGGCGTGTCGATTCGAAGGAAGTGTTGGGCATGGGATTGAAACCGAAGCTCTGCTTATCACCAAGCTTAATGAGACATCGCACCATCAACCACTGCACTGCTCCAGTCCACATGAGATATATTATTCTTGACATTAGGTTTTCTCACACTTTCTTGTTGCTGCAGTTATCTCATAATTGATAACAGCAGATGAAACAATCACTACATATACATCAAATGGGAATCCCATGTGCATGGCTTTGAGCTTTGCTACACTACTTTGCTTCAATGGAAGACGACATTGAAGCTTTGGAGATGAGCTTAATAGTTGATTTGCAATGGTAATGTAAATGATTTCTTCCATATAACTTATTCAGAACAGTACTTCAAAATCGTAAGCTGGGAACTATGCCTTATCCATTGCATTGATATGTTGTAGCGGGAGCTGTGTGTTGCAAAGGAACGGTCACCGTGTCTGCGACTTGTGAGCTCGATGATACTTTTGACACGCTACCCTTTTCCACATTGCTTTTCATCGCTCAATAAACAATGCAGTTCTTTGAATGAAGCCCCGAAGAGAGATTTTTGCACCGTCAAAAGGAACGACGAGTACAGTTTTTATCTCCTCGCTAGAAAGATACGTGTATACTCCTCATCGTGGAAAGTTAGACTTCTATCTTCTGATCCGTACATAATACCCGCTCACTAATATTATTATTTACATAAACCGCGACCACAAACTGTGGGGTTCCCAATAGTCTAATATTCGATTGGTTTCGTTGCATTCATCGCTCACAAAGATCATAGAGCACAATACGCGTTATTCCATCCGTTTCCTGAGGATTCAGTTTTCTCTATACTGAGAGAAGAATGCAAAACTGCCGAAACACAAGTCAAGTGTTTGTAGTGTGCTGTCCGTATTGTACTTTAGAGATCGTCTTTTGAAATCCTCTCGTTCTCTGGATAAGAAAATTACGATATAATCCAAATCAATAGTCGGTCTTGGGAATGACTTTAAGAGAATGCTGTCGAGTCAGTACTGCGTTCCATCTTCGAGGTAGCCGAGATAAGGCATTTCCCTCATGGAATTCAAGAGAGCGCTAAGGAGGTGGTCGAATCGGCACTTCGCTTCCTAATGGACTACATCAATAAGCACTGCGCAGTCTCACTTCAATACACTAACGAGCGATAAATGAATATTAAGATATCGCCGAAAAAAAATGTAATACGCATCATTCTTACCTCAAACTTATGCCCCTTCTTCTTCAAATACTCTTTGATCTCCCGATAATTGGTGATAATACCATTGTGAACCACCACAAACTCTAAAAACATGTTCTCGTTTTGCGCTCACAAAATTGCAAATAGTGAAGCTATAATTAATAGAGCGACGGGCATAGAAGCTGTTTATCAGGAATACAGATGTTCAAAAATAACTACTATTTCACATTAACGCATGTCAAGTTCAAACCATTCTTCTCATTGCTCCTTTGTGGATGGCTGTTCACGTCCTTCGGCTGGCCATGTGTCGCCCAACGAGTGTGTGCGATTCCACAATGAATATTGTATTCCATCTCCATATCCAGTGGGCATTATGAAAAAAGCAAAGTTATAACTGATGTGTTTGTTGAAATTGATACACCACGCGCAGTGAAAGTAATGGTACTGCAATAGTTAAGCGGTTCTTTTCTGTTAAACGGAAACAAATGAGGAAGCGATCTCTTCCACCGGACAAGCATTTTCATAAAAGTTTTAGTAATTGATCAGAGGCTCATATCTCAGCTTTGAGTGCTCGTTTTCTAAAAAAGCTTTTTTATAGCGGTGTAACAAAAAGAAAGTTTCGTTTCATACACGCGTATTTCTTGCAGGACAGAGTTTTCTTGAATTATACGTGACTATCCGATAGCTCAAATTTTGCGATTTCAACAGTGTTCTCATTTTCTGAAAAGACCGTCTCACTGCAGCATTTGATGTTCACTTACGCCGCGCATTTACTTACCGGTTGGGTGTATTGGCTGTTGATTGGTAACGCGCGGTCGATAGACCATGTAGGCGCGATTCTCATGTGAAGTGAATTTTTGTCATTGAATTTAGGACTTTTCTCCGTTTTGAAAAACACTTCACATAAAACGCATAACTCCGATACTTAAAGATTTCCTCTACACTCTCATTTGCTTTTCATGTTTCCAGCGAATTATAAGCGTGATAAAAATAAAAGTGCTCAGCGATTGTGATGAGTATTGTTATTTTGAACGCTTCAAAATAGTTATTATAGTGGGATGAAAATATGTAGGTTTGCGCTCTACGCAAAACTACCTCTTGGAAAGAAAACTGGGCTTGTGTTAAATGCTACTAATTAGTGAGTAATAAGGGTAGAGATATATGTGAATGATCGCACATTAATACTGTTGCGTGGATAAGACAAATTTTGCATTCGTAAGAATGGCTTGAAATAAGAAGTTTTTCAATTGTAATTCCATAACGTTGATTTATATGAAATCAACTAATATTCATAATTATTCAATATTCAATATACAATTGTGAAGCTATATATCATAGATAACATATATATATATATATATACCATAGCATTACGATATCGTCATCATTTCAAGAAGCACCGATAAAGCAGAGACGATGCTAAAGGAGTTAAACAAAGCGGTAAAGAAGATTAGATTACGTATTAGTAGGATGAAGACCAAGTACACAAAGAACCCAAGGTGAGTAGTGATCAAGTTGAAATGGATAGTTCTCTGATTGCAGAAATGACCTCGTGTGTACCATGGGCGTTCACTGAGCATGGAAAACAATGAAGGAGTAAATAGATAGAAAGGGGAAAGCAGCATGGGCCGCATTCCGCCTCTCAGAGAAGCCACCGACCAGCTAACGAACCCAAAACTCCGTGATCACACTTTCGATTCAACGGTCCTCTAGGCCCTATACTATACAGCTGCGCCGTTTGCATTACTTCGACCGCGTCAGCACTGCTACGAACATCTCACAGAGCGCTGGAACAATGTCTTCTCAAATTCAGTCGGCGCACAGAACATCTGGCCGGCTTGCGTAGCTCAGATGTTCGGAGTCTATCCCATCTTCGTGACTCAGAAGTCTATAAATCTATAGTGAAACACGGATGGGCCGGTTATATACTGAGAAGAACGGACGACAGATGGACGAGAAGAACTGTAGAGGTCCTCGAGGACGGCCGCCTACACTTTGGGTGGATGGGTTTGTCAAAAGAATTAAGGAACTGTACTCACAGCTTCTGATTTTTTCACATCACGGTATGACTAGGTAGCCTGGACATGTAAAGGTTCAAGTGACGACTGATGGACGAAAGTTATCAGTGACTAGATTCCTCGAAATATCCAGCGCATATCAGGATGGCCATCTTCTCAGTTGCTGGAGGTGCTAATGAGAAAATTGAAGAAAGCAGACGGAAAACGAGTTTCTAAGGTGAGCAGTACCAACGGGGATATTTTTGCACGTAACACAGAGGAATGGAAGACTCTTTGACGCTTGCTCAAGTTCTTCGACAATCAACGGGACGGCAGATGATGCAGGTGATGTAGTAATGATTGTACCGTGGTCTTCTCACTATATTTTCAGTTATGCAGTGCAGCTGGCAAGTAATACGCTCACAACAATGTGCTTTGATTACAGTGCATTTTTTATTCTTGTAGTTTCTATTGCTGTGTAAAATTTTTTTGATCACCTTCCCTTATCCAATCTTTACATTTCTCACCTCAGATGCTGTTACGTAGCCCATAAAAGCTGCATTAGATTTTTGCATTTCAAAACCTTCCCTGGATCAGTACCTCTCTTAAACATAGATAATGTTACGTGAGAAGAAGGCTTAAAACATTGACAACGACATGGCTTTCATAAACACCACACTTTTGCGGTCGCATTAGTTTATTGCATAATTTTAGTGCATAAAAGTTATATTCTAGAGTTTCTGTAAGCAATCGCCAGCTTAATTGATGTAGATGCCACGACCTGTGTCGTATCTGCAAAAATGTTTTTATATCAATTCCCCACTTGACTGTCCAATAGTTGTACTCTGTCTATTTTTTTTTCTTTTCATCGATGAAGCTGCAACTAATCAGATGGCAAACCATTGAGAGGACAGCTTTGAGCGGGGTTCCATTCCATTGTGTTGTCCCATGGTTTCTAAAACTCTATTATTTCAATCAAATTTTTCATTCGAAATCGGGTCATTGCCTAAAGGCTGTGGTGTGTCGGAGAATATTCTAGTAGTTTTAGCCACACACTTGGATGCGGCCGTAGCACCATCGCTCGTCATCTAGATGAAATGGACTACCGCAAAGTGATGTCTTGATGGACACCTCATGTGTTAACTGATCATAACGTGCTGTATGCCTTATATTCTGCAAAAATCCGCTGCAAAACTATAGGATTAATTTTCTCAAATCGACCATAACAGCAAATAAGTCCTGGATTTACTACGACAGCATGCGCCACGCCCAGTGTCTGCCTCGCGGCAACCCTCCAGCCCAACTAAAGCCCGAGTTCCAAGCTCGGAGAATTATGCTCTCGCTTTTCATGCGATCATCCAACGATCATGCAATTTTGGGGAACTGCTCGAAAAAAGCAGACATTCAATGCTGACATCTACAAGGAACAACTCTGGAAGTTGGTCACGACAGTTTGACAGAAGCGTCCAAAACAACTGAGGGTCGCCTTTTCTCCAAAGAATGCTCGACGTCGCATTGCAAACTCGACTTGTCACATTTTGGAGAAAATGGGCTGAATAACGGTAGCACACTCATCGCATAATCTTAACACTGTTCCATCGCATTATCACTTCTTCCACGCCCTAAAGCAGCATCTGCGAGAGTAAAAATTGAAAGATTACAACGAACTCAAAAAGAACCTCATCGAAATCTTCGATGACCAGCCTTATTCTTTCTAAGAGGAATGTATCTACTCTTCGCCCAGCAGATGGTTCTGCATAATAAATTGTTGACTATTTGACTTCTTCAAAATACTAACAAATGAATTGACAAAAGTGTTGCAATGAGAAGGAAATCATAGGAGAACCCAACATAAATAAATTTGTATGAGTAAAGGCAACAGTTAACCCCATGGAACTTGCAAACGCTGCAGTAAGGCAACAAAGAAGATCACTATAAGAAGAGCTTCAATCATGGCAAGAGGTGAAAATATCATTCGCAAAGTCCACCAAAGCTTTATCAATAACGAAACTGCTATAACTGCACTCCAATTCTCCATACGGATCAATTACAGTTTCTAAGACGATGAAAAATGCTATCGACACAGTCGTGTTCTTCGTACGCCATAAAGGACGGATTATATCGTCATGCCAATTTTTCCTTTCGAAATTTCGACATACTATTATGCCGGTGAAAAATCGAACAACACTGGTTCGAACAGAATAAGATCTGAACACCTAAACAACCTTTCGCCAGTTCTCAGCAACCCCTGGATGGGCTCTTCACTCGGTACCCGACAAAATGCAAGATCCCCATCCATTGGATAATCAGGAAGATCGTGTTTTTGTTTGAAAAAGGAAGACCTTTACGACATAGGCAATCGACGCTCAATCTGCTTGATATCCGTCGTCTATGAACTCTTCACCCGCGTCGTCCTTAACAGGATTGGCCAAGCAAACGACGAAAGACAACCGTACAAACTAGCAAAGTTTTCCAAAAAAGGATCAATATTATAGAACACATCCACACGATCCTAAGAGTCATTGAAGTCTTGCGACGGTATAAGAGCCTGCTCTGTATTGCTCCCATCAATTTGAAGAAAAATAATAATAGTGAAAGGCTCAAATAATAGTTACGAGATATGCTAAAATTTGAGCGTGGTCTTAAGAAAACACTCGAAAAGAAAGGTATGATATACTAATGACATCAGCCAAGAGCGATCGAGTGGTGTACAACACTGTTTGTTCGGTGATAATCTCACCTGACATACAGTGCAAAATGTTCGCGTCGCCTACTCTCAGTATAGGGGACTGAGCGCTCTGAGAGGACTGGCAAAGCGAGGATACCGCCCGATTGATGAGACCGTCAAGGTTGAAACACGTGTTATCGGGCTCAAAAGTCAGCCCTTATAACAGACCACATAACATGTTGGTTCAAATGATAGTTACAAGATAATATGAAGACAAGCTTTTGTTTTAGCTGAAACAAAAGAACTCATCGTCTTTACAGCTATCTCAGTGCATTGAGATTCTACGTAAGCCATATGAAGATTTCGCACCGAAGGCAAATGATGCTAAAATTAATCACTGTCACACCTTGAAACATCGAGCACAATAATGGGACATTGGAGAGGAAATCGATAGTCGAAAATTACACCATTACCACTTTACTTACGACGTTGTCTATTTCAGAAAGCATCAGCCAGGTAAAGGACTTTGGCCAATTTCGACAACGCTCTCGCTTGTTGTTGAGAAATTTCCTGATTGTTGATGAAAACCAATGGCTACGACAATATG
This sequence comes from Parelaphostrongylus tenuis, assembly GCA_019055375.1. Lineage (NCBI taxonomy): Eukaryota > Metazoa > Nematoda > Chromadorea > Rhabditida > Metastrongylidae > Parelaphostrongylus > Parelaphostrongylus tenuis. Next base: position 30,702 of record JAHQIW010000717.1, on the reverse strand, counting down.
TAGCTTTCCGCGTCCCATGCGCTCTCAAGCATAACTACATAGCCGCATAAATGGGTTAGTGAGAAAATTGTCTGGTGTCTTGTGGTAAATTAGATATCTACTATAAAGTATATTATATAAAGCATATATTATATTATAAAGAATAGATTATATATCTTATATCATAAATATCTTATATATTATTACATTATGATTGTTTATATTACATATTACACATATATCTTATAAATCATATATATACATATAAATATATTATATATGTATATATTATATATAAAGGATAATAATAATATAAATATAATATATAAAGGAGAGCGCATGTGGCGCAGTGGTTAGAGGTTGCCCTGCGTCGCACACGAGGTCACTGGTTCGATCTCGCGCTCTATGGCTCACCAAGCCATCCATCCCTCCGAGGTAGGTAAATTGTACCAGACAGGTCTCAGACTTGTCTGGGAGGATAAGCAGCAACTGACTCGGTTCAGCGGGAGGCCACCGCGAGTCATTGTAAAGGCCAGATGTGCATTCAATCACCTCAAACGAAGTTAAAAATTGAAGTCGAATGCATGGCGCATCCCTCAGTGATAGATTAACGCCGAGAGCTTTATCCTTTTATCCTTTATATATATACAATTATCTATATCGTGACGGATTCGTTAATAATTATATAGTTAAAGTGTTTTGAACAAACGTTCTGGGTACAAAAAGGTGAATATTACTGAGGAGGCTGTTGTGAACGTATTTGTGCAGTAGTGAACGCCCATTTGATTCAAAATCCCTATTTTTCATTACAAATAATGCGCATGCGCTTACATTTTCTGGAATGTGCTCGTTTTTCCTTTTTTTTTTACTGAACAGAGCATTTCACTAAACTTCTAGTGATCAATTGATAGCTGGAAAATAGATTCCATTACACTGCTCTATTCTCCGAAATTCCCGAGCTATATAGCTTGCAGTTTCATTTCCCCAACATCAGCTTTTATGACGAGTGCACTGTTTTCCATGGTGTTATCGGCTTCATCACCGATCTGTTCGCTGTTAGTGTTCCCAAAATGCAATCGAGCGGAACTTTCTAGACTTTATCTGTAAGCATAACAAAACCTTTTACTCAAAATATCGATCTAGTTATAAGGGTTTTCCCAAATGCGGATTACAGTCTGCTTCACAGTAGTTTGCTTAGATTTGACAGTTTTCGTATGAAACCGCTCGGTGTGCGCGAAATGCGTATCCATTGAACACAGTTGGCAAGACCAGAAGATCTCTGATGGACTGCTGGTCTTCTAAAAGCGCCTGCATGTGGTCAATTCAAAGCTGTTTGGGATAGTGATAACTGGGCAGGGTGGGAAAAGTCCTCTCGAAGGCATTCAATTACTAGGAAGTACGTATAGCGCGTAAAAGCAGTGCTATTGACCAGTGGCAAGGGCTGAAGCGATGATTATTATTCGTAGCCAAATGTACTGTAATGTAAACAAAAGATTAAAAATTCAAGGGATTTAGAGTCGCCGGTGAGGTGGCATCGCATGCAGTGCACAGCATCATTTTGCCAAATACTTTGATGAATTTCGGCTGTCCAATGGAATGAGAAGATATCAAACTGATGGATTTATGTTGTAATCTTTGATTTCAAGAATAAAAGTGTAATAGTTCAAGTGACATTCATTTATTTGTGGCAATGTATAAACATGAATTGTTGTGACGTGACATGAAGGGTAAATATGATTGATTCAAAAAACGGATAAAGCTCTCGGCGTTGATCAATCCCTGAGGGATGCGCCATGCATTCGTCTTCAATTCTTAACTTTGTTAGAAGTGCTTTAGTGCATATCTAGCCTCTACAATGACTCGCGGGGGCTTCCCGCTGTACCAAGTCAGTGGTGCTTGTCCTCCGAGACAAGTCTATGACCAGTCTGGACCAAATTGCCGACCCCGGAGGGATGGATGACTTGGTGAGCCATGAGCGCGAGGGCGAACCATTGACCTCGTGTGCGGCGCAGAGCACCTCTAACCACTGCGCCAAATGCGCTCTTAGATTATACATGATTGATATATGAATAAATATAGGTGAGATAACATAAAAGTGTTCAATACTGGTTCGAAATATGACTTTTTGCTGAACATGAGACTTTCATCAAAAGAAAAGCGGGTTCTCGAAGAAATGTGGCTTTGTTCTTCTGCCAACCAACTTACTGAAGTCTCTTTCACCATGTTTTATCATCTAATGACAATTAGCCCACTTCAGCGACTATAAAAATCAAAATTTTCTAAGAAAAACCCATTGCCATTGAAGCGTGCTCCACCCACTCGGCGACCGCGTCGCATGCCAAGCGAAATATCAACACGGAAGCCAAAGCTTTACTAGTATTGGAAAAGGTAGTCAAAACTCCAGTCCATTGCACATGGATTAGATTTCAAGTTTTGCTTGTATCTCAGCATTCTTATGGTGACCTCTCAAAACCTATCCAGTTATCACAAAATACATTAGGCAGTAATAAAAGTTAGCATTGTGATTTCAATCACGGCTTCACCTTAACCAGGCTTTATTCTCTTGAGCTTCTCAGGTCTATATCGTTGATGTGTGACTGCTGTTAGCAAGGTGTGCGGACTAAACGCACTCGAGTGAGGGGCAGAACGTGGGCTTAATAGTATAGTGCGAAAACGCGCATCCAGAATGGAAGGGAAAGGGCCATGGCTTGAGCTCATTATATATACATCAAGTTTTAAGAAACGAAATCTTTGTTGAAGTAATGTGCGCCATGCCACAGATAGTTCCGTGGAATTTTAAGCCAGAAGTCTCTGAATTGATGTTGCCTCAGAAATCAAATGAACAAGAAGAACTATATGAGAGCTTAGAAACGCGCATGAGACAGACTTTATTCACAATCATGTGTTTTCCATGAATACTATGTAGAAGGTAATTTTGAAGTATAGTCAATATTGTGATTTCAATCACGGCTTTATTAGTGAGCACATATATAAAATCGAATCTATATTTCTAGGATTTTTCAAACCCATAACTAAATTGTCCCTTTATTATAAATATGTGAGGGTTAAAAAAGTTTTTACGATGTCATATCGGGTGAAATCGAAATCAAACAGTTGTAGATACTATCTATGTTATACGACTAGAGGCACCATACCACGTTTTCTCAGAACGGGAAAGCATTACACCAAGTTTTTCACTAACCTTTAACTGATTCAGCTAAAACGGAGACTTTTCCGGCTTTCCTAAGCAATGCAATGGCGTCATGAAGGGCGTGAGGATCATTGTTGCCATCAATTGCAATACCTGTTGATTTTGTGATATAGAAAACAAATTTAGATATAAAATTACGATTACAGACCAGCAGAATCGTAGCCTCTATATTCCATTCGCTGAAGTCCTTGAATAAGTATACTGATGATTTCGCATCGTTTCTTTGGTGTTAGATAGTTGAGATAAGCGAATATGCCACACATTTGAAATTTGTTACTGAAAACGTCATGCTTTTTTCATAATGTCAAGTTGTGCTATTTACACAACCAGCGACGACGAGCATTCATAAATACAAGAGACCTGAACAAACGGTTTTTCGGTGAAGAGAACATGTCGAACATAAAAATTTTCCGCTTAAAAAAATTCCTCGCTTATGCTAAAACGTGAAAACCGCTATATCCCTAAGAAAAACAGCTCACATAGGCAAATCTTCAAACACAGTGGTTTGTAGATGACTTTGAGAGTGAATTTAGTCCTTTGTTAACAAATTCGTTAGATAAGATAAATTAGATCCTTACCTTAATTCTTGTACTAAACATCAACCCTCAAAACCCCAAGATGTGTTCTCTCGAAAATCTAAGCCAAGAGATCGACCAGGAGACAAAGCGCATGGACACAGCTGGGTTGCTGACATTGAGAACACGTGCAAATGAAACTAATGTTTGAGATGGATGCAGATCAAGGTCATTAACATGACAAATGACATATGAAATGGCTTGATAATTTTATGAATAAAAGAGGAATGTATAACAAGTCGGCCGTGCGAACGAAGAAGGGGGTGTGGTCGGTGTCCGTATGTGACGTGGTAAACGGACAAAAATTCCATTATAGATGGAACACATGATCTGTTCGTACTACGTGTGATTGCGAACAATTCTCGTTCACCTTTTCACTCTCGAGAGTTTCTACTATCATCGCTAAGTGGTAAGGGATGATTGTATAACCGGTGTCGAGCGTGATATCACGAGAATAAACCCTAAGAAAATCCGGTTTTACCCAAGTAAAAGTGAGAATTTGATACTCCATCTACTTTGATGATCGATGATCAGGGACAAAAATCAATTAGACAGAGCATATTATTTGTTTCAGGAAATGAGGCGAAGATAAAAATTGCTAGGAACTTTGTGCCTCATAGAATCCCGAGTGCATAAGGGGAATGTCATCGAAGAGAGCGTAAAATTATTATTCAAAGGCAAAGAATGTAAATACGATGCATTGTGTGGCTTTTTCTAGAGTCGAATAGACTAAGACAAGATCATAATAGGGCGATGATAATGGTGATATTCATGTAGATTTGTGAGTAAATATATTTCCGTAACATGTGATGTCATCAATCGATAGACATGTAAGTGACAAAATTGGTCAAATGGAAAGTAGACTGTATAAATTTCAGTAGATTCTAGTAAGTTCCATGTTAATCGAATTCCTAATGCATTTTCATTTTTACATATTTATCGACTTCGCGATCGACTAAAGTTGAGAACTGTAGTCGGTGTATGATTTGTTGACACTTCATACCAAATGCTGGAAATCGAAGCATTAGCAATGAACCTTTGCCTGTTAGGTAGCCTTTAAGGCTTTAGCGTATGAAAAAGTGAAAACTGAAGAGCTCATGAAATGAGAATTATCTCTCGGAAACATTCGAACTCATTTCTGTTGTGCACAATTCACAAATCGTATGGAAGATCGATAAGTGGAGGAACAAACTTTTCCAGGGCGAAAAGCCCGAAAAAATCATGAGCGCAGATTTATACAAAAAGCTAGAAAGTGGGCGACGGAAATGCTCAAATAACATCGAAGCACAAACCAAAATACTTACTATTTAGCAAAACGATCTATCTGGCGTAAAATATATCACCAACGGCGGTCGGAGACTGGAACATTAAAAAAAGAAGTCAGTTAAACTTTGGGAAAGCATAGTACTTGTAAAAAAATATTGAAAAGTATTGCTGAAGCTGCAACCTAGATCTTTTTTCATAAAGAGAATGCTGTGAACAGCGGTATACATAATGTAACAATGCAGCGATTTGAAGCAGCACTAAGGACCGACAACACCATTCATGTCGATATTTTGAAAAAGTTGTCAAATGATTACTATTTTAAACTTTGAAAAACTACACAGTGCGACTAATTACTATTGAAGGTTTTTCACCTTGATTTTTGCTTCGCATCGTTAGAAGCAAGCCTATATATATATATATATATATATATATATATATTATATATATATATATAATAATTATAGACAGACATACACACATACACAAAAACGTGGACTTGTATACGATTCCTGACGAAGTGAAACAGTGGTATAAAGATGAGGGATAAAGGAGAAAGAGAAAGTGTCTGCGTTGACCAGCCCTTGAGGATATGTTATACACTAGATCACGTTGTAAGCATCGTAGATGTGATTGAATGCATGTATGGCCTATGCACTTATGACGTGTAACTGCCCGGTGATGCACCGAATCAACAGTTTTATCCTTCTATTCATGTTCAGCATCAATTTGCCGACCAGAAGTGATGAACGGCTTAATGAGCCTGAGGGGTGCCATTGGATCAGCAATAAGTGCCCTCTCTATGCTGCACCTCACCGCTAAGCAATATGTTATACGGCCACTCCTTTGCCGTCAAGAAGCGGTTATTTAACGCTTAGCAGACACAATACAAACTACTCTGTAAGTACATGGTGGCGGCGTCAGACTATTTCCCAAACAAATGATTCGACGTCACAGCGAGCCAACCAGGGCTACCATTCCTGTGGGGTCAGGATATCTGTAACATGTTCACGTCCTATGATCTCAGCTCTGGTCTGGCTATTTAGCGATTCCATGAAAAATTAACTCGACCAAAGGCCAATTATATTCGTGGCGAAGATTAATCATCTTAGCGCAACAGTCGATGCCGCAAATAAAAAAAGTTCGGAGACCTCTTTGGATGCTGAATAGAGGGAGGCAAATTGAGTGCAAGAGTTATTGGAATTCACATAATATGATAAATGTAATGTCGCATCTTATGATAACAAATTCTCAACCAAAAACAGATCACTCAGAGCATCAGGCACGCAGCATAATTAAAGCACATATTATTCATCAATTGGCCAGGGCAATATTCATAACGTTGATCGATGCATGTGGTGAGTGGTATTTAATGCATGCAGTCATAACAATTACGTTTATGACAATAGTAGCTTTCGTTTCGAGTGTTTTCTCAAGATCACGCTCAAACGTCAACATATCTCGTATTTATTATTCAAGCCAACATGCCATGTGGTCTGTTAAATGGGCTGACTTTACACGTGCTTCTACCTTGACGGTCTGATCAGGGGCGTACCCTTCGTCTTTAACCAATCCTCTCGAGGCGCTAAGTCCTCTATACTAAGAGTAGGGGACGACAAACGTTTTACACTGTCAATCAAGTGAAATTATTACTGCAAAACAATTGAGTTTACAACATTGTCTATTCAGTGATAATTTCACTTGGTAAACAGTGTAAAATATTCGTCGTCGCCTACTCTCACTATAGGAGACTGTGAGCCCTGAGAGAATTGTCTAGAGACAAAAGATACTTCCCGACCGATGAGAGCGTCAAGGTCGAAACACGTGGTGTCGGGTTATGAGTTAGCCCATTGAACAGACCACATGAAATGTTGACTCAAATAATAATTACGAGACAATAGTAGCTTCACCCAGATTCCTCTACAGTTCATTTGCAAAATTACATATATACTAACCTAGATGAGCCCATTCCTTTCGTTTCATTTAACATTTTCTGCGATCTTCTGAGTACATGGAAATATCACGATATTAGCCCGATAGATGCCCATGAATGTCCAACTACTCGGCCCTGGAACGGACGTGGTGATTGCTTCTTTTACCTCACCCCGATTTCATTCTGACTTTATCCTTTACTACCTTACTGTTTGACTTACTATGTTCGTTCGAAGCTATCTTTAATCTCGTCATATGAAACACCATTTGAAGAGCAAACTAGAACGAAGATCTCAAACGCCATTACTCAGAAATAATCATGCTATATACATATTCGTGACCTTCAATATATGGCAAATAGGATCAGAGTCACTACCCCTGAAGCGTTTTAAGGAAATATGATTCATATTTTCATGTGATATGATCATTGTGTTGAACTTCTAGCATAGTCGATGACATTAAGTGTTAAGAGACCGTGCAATAAGAAGTCTTGGATTTTAGGTATTCAATACTAAGCTTAGAAAGAGCACACTACCATCCGGAGAGCGTGCGATTTTTGGGGTCACCGATATCAGATTTTGAAATGATTCGATAGCTCAAGAAACGGCGATTCCATTGATGGAGCTGCTTACTCGAAGGCCTCATGGCGCTGTAGGAGCAAGACGAATATTACGTTTCGTTTTTGGAGTAGACATCCTTTAGGTTGAACTTATGGCTCATTTGTTAATAAACGCTATAGAAAAATCTAGAATTTTGGACTGCACTACTATCTTAAAAATCGAATATCACTGAGGAGACTTCTACAAAAAGAATTTTTTTTTAGTAAAAGAGAACCTTTCCTATCAAGCCACATTTCTCGGTGGAAAAACTAAATCGTTGCGAGATGAGCGCAGTTTCAACCTAACTGCACATTTCAACATCCTATTATGTAATAATGTAATTTGGAAAACAACTGTTTCATAGGGTTCTTGAAATTTTTAAAGAAGTAGTTAAGAGGTAAGACTAGTATGTGGTTGAAATTAGCGCAGAAAAACCGCGTTTTCACGATTGGATAGAGTAACTCGCTGAGAAAACAGATATTTCTAATGGATACCTACATAGCGATGATATTGCAAGCCTTTCATTCAAATGATTCAAAAATTATCATATTGCACAACAATACCAAAATAACATCATAAACTCCAAAAATCGGTGCCGGTGAACATCTTATTCTAACTGTTAGAATTTGTACTTCTCACAATGAAATACTATCACGTTCTAAAATAATTAGAAGTTAGTATGCCCTTAAAATAATGCATCTGTACTTCATCACTACCTACAGTAATGCAATGTGATATTGCGACCTGTAATGTATGCAATCTCTATGTGAAATGCCTATGATGATCATAATAATCGAGATCCTACACTGAAAGGCCTTAATCTTCCTTGCGTAAGTTCATAAAACTTCATAGAATAAAGTAAGCATCAGACTTCCAAAATATGATCTACAATCATTATAAACAAATTATCAGCGTCTATAAGCCTATGAAAGAAACAATTACATTACAGAATGTGAATTTCTAGAAAACACATTACCTAGAATATACAGTGAGTAGAATATCCTGTAGCAAATGTGGAATGAACATATTTTCTAAATCCAACAGAGCAGTCAACCCAACACACTGTCTAAGTATTCGGTTGTGGTTGTCTTAGAAGAGTAGATGTGCACATCTAAACTAGGGTGTGGGCGAAACATGGTATGATAAAATAGCAATAAAACATAAATCTGCACCATAAATCCTGAAATACGATTGTCACTTCTCGCACAGTATTCTTCCGCAACACAAAAGCATTGCCCCATCAACTCTTCTTATGCAATGATTATGAATAACTCGATTTAAGTCATGCGTTGGAATGAACTATGTGGAAGTGAAATCACAAGTGCATTAATGGAGGGTGATATACATAATTACAGTTGGCGGACCAACAGGTCTCGATGTGTCAATAGACCTCCAAAACCACCTGCCCATAGTACCAGCAAAGTCATTTGGAGCGGACGAAGTGCAGTAAGATCCCCTGAGGATATTCAAGTAAAAGTAATACATGGAAACGTAAAAATCGTGCACAAGTTCAATGATAGAAGTGGCCACGATATAGAATGCTTTTAGTGTAGTAGAAGTTGATTTATGAATAGTCAATACCCATGTAACGATAGATTAGTGCTTGTTCTACTATTTGAAAAAGGCTCCAAGTTCTGAAGTACATTAGTAATCGAAAAGTTGTTGAAAATTAATGATCTGACATGGAATGCAGTTTGCAGTATAATTATTGACAAAATTTCATTGTTTTCTATTCTTCATTTGCTGTGATGATTCCTACGTACTGCATTAGGATGGGAGGACGACAAAACTAAAAGATTTATTTTGCGATATCTCTATTACAAAATATTACACTTTATTGAGTCCCACGAACAGAATGATTGCGTAGTAGATAAGCGGTTCTCCTTTCTATGCAAGAGTTGTATGCACTAAAAACATGAAAGACGATGTAAGAACAGCGAACCTAAATGGAATAAGAGATTTCAAAAATTTCAAAAAACGAGTAAACCCCAAACAATACATAATGAAGGTCGTGCCACTTGTGAATGGCGTTGTGCGCAGCCATTTTATTAGACTGAGGCTAAAGTTGCTAAGCTCAAACACACGCTGAAAAATCAAAGTTTACACATAGATTCAGTTAAAAACAACTATAATTAATTATCAAAATAAAGACAATCATTATTGAGACGACTTTCTGCCATCGATTTGCAAGCTTGTGAGTCTGCTCGAAATCACCATTCCTTGTGCTCTGAATCACGATAATCCGCACATGCCTCTTCAACTTGATCAAATATCTCGAATCGGCATCTACGAAGGAAATGCTCCACTGAGCCGACTGGACCATAATCGAACGGCGCAGCATCTGGACCGTGGGCGGATGCGGCAAGACTTTGACACCTTCCAATTCATCAAACGTTTCCCTAGTTTTCTTTGCGCTCAGAGGTTTGTGTTGTCCTGCTGAAACCCTGCGCACCATCGTAATCATTTGATTTCCGAATAGTAAATAAAACTTTGATATACTATAACTAGCGTTGCCGTAAGTGTTTCTAAGGAAATGTTCCTGATATTTTTCCATGGGTTTACAATATCCGATAATGTGTGAAATAAACATGATATTCAAATTTTTCGAGGGTTTTAAGGAAGTGTTTTCACAGTCTGGTAGTTTCTGTCCCTTTGGCTAATGAAGCCCGTCGGAAAGATAAAAGTTAACTGAGATGGAGCAGTGACAGAGAGTTCTTCAGTGATAAACCGGTTTATTATGAGTTTCGCACTCTTCAGTCCATTGTGACAGCATCGCTTTTGCGGGGTTTTGTAGAGTTCTTCGAGGTCAATCAACTATTGTGTAATCTCAATGACAATCTAGTAGCGATCGATATAAACAACCATGGTCCAGAATTTGGAGCACTGAGGGGACCAGTAAATTCGATATTCTCCTTGGAGAATGGCGCTCAATGGGCTTTCTGACTAATAATGATGCCATCGCAATTGAATTTTTTCGCAAACTTAAGAAGTGTTTGACTGATTAATATTTTTCGGTAACGCTTTCGCTACTATACATATCACTATCACAGCTGAAAACTTGCATAAGATACGTCTATAGGCGCAACTTGAGCAAAGATTTTGCTCTTGTATAGCTTCATCTTTTTCTACGAAATTTTCAGCATATCATACGTGAGTAGATGCCCAAACCCCATTAACAAATCGTAGACAATGCTTAATCTTGTGGGACGCAGTGACAATACCGACACATGAATTATGCGTCATGAGTCATAGTTGGTTCACTACGGCCAAAATGCCACTCCCGAAGTGAATGACTCTGCTCTTTATGTTCTCAATAATCTGCATTTTCTGTGACCCTTTTGGTATATCCTGAAATTTCGTATCAAATATGCCTTTAGAAATTTCCACTCAATTCTATTTCTTCAAACTTTCTGGATCTTAATTTATGTTGTAAAGCGATATTCCAGCACATTAGTTTAGGCTATTAGTAGCCGGTCATGCAAATTTATCTATTTCAATCTTTTTTCATGCACTTTTAATCACTTCATACTACAACTACGAATATAGCAACCGTTACAAACTGAAAAGGAACTCATGACAATAGAAGGGAATAGATATTCATCGATGTCCGCCTTGAGATCGAAAAAGATAGATTGTTGCGGAGGTGATATTATTGGGGTTGCGCTGTTTCTGTATATGATGTAGACCCTTTAATTCTCACTCCGTGCCAAAAGACGAGTTTGAAAAGCTAGTAAATGGATTGCATTTTTCGGATGAGGCAGGAAATGATTGAAGAGACATACGATGCAGGATCAAACCGCTCGTTGAGTATCTCACCAAAAATGAGGACGAGTAGCTTCTCAATCTTTGCGCGAACAGTGGCATTCTGTCAATTCAACCCACATGACAGAGCAACGTGTGACGTAAAGTATCCATTTTGAAAATGTACTGGGCTGGCTAGACATACGGTCAGGTCCAAGTCGATTCAAGAATGATTTGAATAAATAGAGATAGAAGTCAAAAAAGCGAAGGCACTGTGTTGAATCTTGTAAATAATTATCTACCTATTATAGGCAAAGGGAGCAGGTAATGCACTGGTAGTGGTTCCGGTCATTGCGTGGACGCTCCGATCTACCCAGTCTTTAGGCCCTTCTATGTCTCCTAAGCCTACGGGCTCAGAAAAATTATGCAAGACTTGTGTGGGATCAGCTCAATCTCTCCAATCCATGCGAAAATTTTTAGCAAGGCTATCTCACGATTCTAGAACAGATCGACTTGACTTTGTGCCTGAAACAAAAAAATCCTCTAGTATCCACACCCAAGAAGTTTGAAGATCTTCGTGAATAATAGATGCGAAGAAGAGCATCAAAAGCAACAAGACTGGGAACTCGTCAATGATGCATACGATGTCGAGCTTATAAACATCATGACAGCAAGTGCTAGAATAGATGCGAAGCAATGAAAACTGCTACTTTGATCAACCCCATTATTTGAATTTTTCTCATCAACACCGTATAAAGCGTTGCTTGCAAAAAGTTTAAATGGTGAGAATGTACGTGTAACTTACAAGTTGTATAAGTTATACAGTTATATGTACATTTTCTGTAAGAATAGCGTATGAAGAATTATTCTTCTGAATCATCAACTGCAAAATTTATCAATATTTGATAATTCACCGCATAAATATAAGGCGTACAGCGTAAAAATTACACAAAAAACAAATGATTAGAAAGAATGAGTAATAATGACTCGAGTTGACTATTTTGTCCTGCAGCACACGAGTTATGCATGACTGGACATCCAGCCAGCGTTGTGTTTGCTGAATAAAGCAAAGTGCAAGGTATCTACACGTCAGTGAATATACATCAAAACGAGCCAGACATGCTAACAACATCACCAAATACGCCAGTGTAATTCTCCGCATCGTGCTGTATTGTAGTTCATTGATACCTGGATAAAGGACTATTACAGGCATACACATAATGAATGGTCGGGAATTCATGCTATTGTGAGTACCTTTAAAGAAGAAACATTAGTATACGATGGCACACATCCGCGGTTACATATATCCCTTTGCAGAAGGCGCCATTTTGGCTGGCGCGAGGCTCGGAAGGCTACGAAGAAAGCCTGCCGGCGCCTGCTCCAAGGCTAATGTGGTAGTTTTCCCAACGAAATTGTGCCATTTTCCGTCAACAGATAGAATTTCCGTGCAATAAATGATCAAATATGATAGATCAGACCTTGGTAAGGCTATTTTATTAGAATTAATGCAATTGCTCCATTTTTGGTCTGCACCTTCAAAGCAATAAAACCAAGTATCTACGAAAAGGCTATATTTAAAACCTTTGAAGAACCTTTTGCATGATATTTTACTCAAATTTTCCCACGGTTCAACCAAATCCATCATTTATTTCTTTCACTCTTTTTATACTTTAGAGCATATCGTACGTAAAATCCATTATAGTGGCCAAAATCTGGAACTTATTGAATAGTTTTTCAAAAGCAGTGCTGATTATTGCGTGCGATCTCATCTCATCGATATCCAAATATTTTTCTGTTTATCAGCGTACTTCAGAGTCCCATTTTCCATTTCAATGCGTCAGCAAGGATTACAGAACCGGCATGAATTACGCTATCGAATGATTACTAACAGCCCAAAGAAAGAGCACTGTTCGGCTAGAAATATGCGCGTCTGAGAGGTAGTTTTGTGTGAATTTCAGAGCGTTACAAAAGGGTATTTTGAAAAACCAGGACATGTGGCCATAGCCGGAAGTCTCAGCTTTCGAACAGTTATTAACACTCCTATAAAAATTCCTGTTCAGCGAATGAGGTCGGTTTTTCATTCGTTCCCTCATAACTGAATAGCACCCTAAAAAGTTGTATACCAAATTTTACTGATCCACAACAGCCGTCTCAAACTCCGAAATCTCCACTGGCCAGGAATCATCCGGAAATCCAGCCTAGGAAGTTCGGGTTGACAAAAATTTGCAAGCCTACATGGATGACGAATTTGACGCGACAAGTACTGGAATCTGCATGATGTGTTACATGTGATGTGCTCTTGTGACAACAGATGGTGATAATATAGTAACAATCTCCCTATAACACTCAGGCCATCCACTGTGTAAATTTTAGTACTTCTTGCATTCAGTTCTTTTCCTAGCATAGATCATCCACGAAGGTTTTTCAAACCTTTTTGCTTGTGGTTTTGACCACTCCATGAGAATATTGCGTTTATCAATAATATTGTTGAGTTTGAGTTGATTCAGTGCTTCCTGGATTTTTGGATGGCCAGGCCAGAGCGTTGACATTTGGAATGAAAGGGTGAAAAAGTTCCACGCACGTCTCACATCAATATCATTGCCTCTAAGAGACGGGAGGCTTTGTGAGTCCGTTGCGTTGGTAAGCCAGCGCGTAGGTGAATTTAGAGTCCTCGCAATGAAAAGTTACACTTGCATTGTGTTATACTAAAAACGGAAGAAGCTCTAACGTTGGTCACTCGAGGGATATTAATCTAGTATTGTCTAAGGTAAACGAATGCATATCTGGTATTTACCAGTGACTCGCGAAGAGTCTAAACAAGCGTTTCAACAGTTGGAATCATGTCCTTTTCCAAACGGATATGATTTAATTGTTGAAACATAGGTGGTCTTTCTCAGCAACTGGGCGTTCATCATAGTGGGAAAAACTTTCAGTAGAGCCTTCTCTTATAATGTTCCGTCATCTGATAATGATGATTACTGAACCTAAATTTATCAAGTAATTTCCCATGTTTAGTTGATGCATGAGTCGCAGAAAATCCTGGCCAGCGTCGCAAAGCTTTCGCCCGTCTGGCCTGTAGAATTCCAAAAGGTTGAGCCAAATTGGAGCAGCAGAAACATTTGATTATCAGAATCCATCTGCGCCATAGGTAAGCTAGAGGTCGCTTTTACTCTGCGTTTACACCTCCTATGCCACCAAAGAACTTTATTCGCGGATTAGCGAGTAATTGCAAGATGTCTATTTGTGAAAGAGATGCGTGGAAACATCTCATTATGTTTAGAGCCTTGCTACGGCGCAAGGCTTAATAATGGGCGTGGGCCACTGACGAGGAGGGCGATACCTCCGAAACACACGTGTATGGCTCTGGCATATCACCCTTGGGTAAGGCTCAAAACATTCTCAAAAACTACACCTCATGATGGCTGCGAAATTTTATTAGAACAAGAGCGAAGACTATTGTTTTTCTTATTAATCAAGAAAAGCGCATTTCCAAACCCAATCCATGTCTAAGTTTGTTTTATACATTTACTTTCATTGCTAAATCGCATTATTATAGAGTAAAATCAACGAAATATGAATATTTAAAATGAATTTTCTAAGCGCTTTCAAACGTTTCAGCCAATATTCGAGCCCCATTAGGTAGAGTTCGATGCAAGGAATCAGAAAATGCTATTGATGTCAAGTTCTTTTAAAACAGGCCGAGCAAAGACGTTTATATGATGAATTTGCTGTGACATTAAAGAATAAAGTTAACAAAGCATGTAATATTCAGTATGAGTATTCTAGGCGCTTTCAAACGTTTCAGCCAAGAATAGAGCCCCGTTACATAGAGTTTGATGCAAGGAATCCGAAAATGCTATTGGATGTCAGATTCTTTTGAAATAGACGGAGTAAAGACGTTGAGAATATCAGTTTTTTGTGCTATAATAGAGTGAATTAACAAAGTATGTAATATTTAACATGAAATTTCTAGGCGCTTTGAAACGTTCCAGCCAAGATCAGAACCCTTTAGATAGAGTTAGATGCAAGGAATCAGAAAATGCTATTGGATGTCAGAATCTTTAGAACAGACTGAGTAAAAACGCATAGAATACGATTTGTTATACAATTATAGAATAAAATTAACAAAGATCGTAATGTTTAACATGAATTTTCTAGGCGCTTTTCAAACGTTTCAGCCAAGATTAGAATCCCCTTTAGATAGAGTTCGATGCAAGGAATCAGAAAGTGCTATTGGATGTCAGATTCTTTAAGAACAGACTGAGTAAAAACGCATAGAATACGAATTTGTTATACAATTATAGATAAATCGAATAGAATAAAAACAAAGCATGTAACACTTATCATGAAATTTCCTAGGCGCTTTCAAACGTTTCAGCCAAGATTAGAGCTCCTTTAGATAGAGTTTGATGCAAGGAACAGAAAATGACATGGATGTCAGATTCTTGAAGAACAGACTTAGTAATAACGCATGGAATGCGAATTTGTTATACAATTATGGAATAAAATTAAAATAGAATAAAAACAAAGCATGTAATATCTAAATGAAATTTTCTAGATGCTTTCACACGTTTCAGCGAAGATTAGAGCCCTATAGACAGAGTTCGATGAAAGGTAGCAGAAAATGCTATTGGATGTCTGATTCTTTATAACAGACTGAAGTAATGACGCATAGAATGCGAATTTGATATGCAATTGTAGAAAAAAAATTAAAGCAGAATAAAAACAAAGCATGTAATATTTATCATGAAATTTCTAGGCGCTATCAAAGGTTTCAGAAAAGATTAGAGCTCCTTAGATAGAGTTCGATGCAAGGAATCAGAAAATGCTTTTGGATGTCACATTCTTTTGGAACAGACTGAGCAATAAGCGCATAGAATACGAATTTGCTATACAATTATAGAATAAAATCAAAAAGAATAAAACAAATTTATAGATTTAACATGAATTTTCCAGGCGCTTTCAAACGTTTTCAGCCAAGATTAGAACCCCTTTAGATGGAGTTCGAAGCAAGGAATCAGAGAATGCTATTGGACGTCAGATTCTTGTAGAACAGACTGAGCAATAACGCATAGAATACGAATTTGTTATACAATTATAGAATAAAATCAAATGGAATAAAAACAAACTATATAAGATTTAACATGAATTTTCCAGGCGCTTTCAAACGTTTCAGCCAAGATTAGGACCCCTTTAGATGGAGTTCGAAGCAAGGAATCAGAGAATGCTATTGGATGTCAGATTCTTGTGAACAGACTGAGTAATAACGCATAGAATACGAATTTGTTACACAATTATGAATAAAATTAAAATAGAATAAAACAAAGCATGTAATATTTATCATGAAATTTCTAGGCGCTATCAAAGGTTCCAGAAAAGATTAAGCTCCTTAGATAGAGTTCGATGCAAGGAATCAGAAAACGCTATTGGATGCCAGATTCTTGGAGAACAGGACTGAGTAATAACGCATAGAATACGAATTTGTTATACAATTATAGAATAAAACCAAAATAGAATAAAAACAAAGCATGTAAAATTTAACATGAATTTTCTAGGCGCTTTCAAACGTTTTAACAAAGATTAGAGCCCCTTTAGATAGAGTTCGATGAAAGGAATCAGAAAATGCTATTGAATGTCAGATTCCTTTAGAACAGACTGAGTAAAACGCACAGAATACGAATTTGTTTCGCAATTATAGAATCAAATAAGAAAGCTCGTAATGTTTAACATGAATTTTCTAGGCGCTCTCAAATGTTTCGGCCAAGATTAGAGCCCCTTTAGATAGAGTTCGATGCAAGGAATCAGAAAATGCTACTGGATGTCAGATTCTTTTAGTACAGACTGAGTAAAACGCATAGAATACGAATTTGCTATGCAATTATAGAATGAACTAAATAGATAAACAAAGCATGTAAAATTTAACATGAATTTTCTAGGCGCTTTCAAACGTTTCAGCCAAGATTAGAACCCCTTTAGATAGAGTTCGATGCAAGGAATCAGAAAATGCTATTGGATGTCAGATTCTTTTAGAACAGACTGAGTAATAACGCATAGATTACGAATTTGTTATACAATTATGGAATAAAATCAAAATAGAATAAAAACAAAGTATGTAAAATTTAACATGAATTTTCTAGGCGCTTTCAAACGTTTCAGCCAAGATTAGAGCCCCTTTAGATAGAGTTCGATGCAAGGAATCAGAGAATGCTATTGGATGTCAGATTCTTTTAGAACAGACTGAGTAAAAACGCATAGAATACGAATTTGTTATACAATTATAGAATAAACCAAATAGAATAAAAACAAAGCATGTAAATTTAACATGAATTTTCTAGGCGCTTTCAAACGTTTCAACAAAGATTAGAGCCCCTTTAGATAGAGTTCGATGCAAGGAATCAGAAAATGCTATTGGATGTCAGATTCTTTTAGAACAGACTGAGTAATAACGCATAGAATACGAATTTGTTCTACATTATAGATAAATCAAAATAGAATAAAACAAAGTATGTAATTTAACATGAATTTTCTAGGCGCTTTCAAACGTTTCAACAAAGATTAGAGCCCCTTTAGATAGAGTTCGATGCAAGGAATCAGAAAATGCTATTGGATGTCAGATTCTTTTAGAACAGACTGAGTAAAACGCATAGAATACGAATTTGTTATACATTATGAATAAAATCAAATAGAAAAAACCAAGTATGTAAATTAACATGAATTTTCTAGGCGCTTTCAAACGTTTCAGCCAAGATTAGAGCCCTTCAGATAGATTCGATGCAAGGAATCAGAGAATGCTATTGGATGTCATATTCTTTTAGAACAGACTGAGTAAAACGCATAGAATACGAATTTGTTATACAATTATAGAATAAAACAAATAGAATAAAACAAAGCATGTAATATTTAACATGAATTTTCTAGGCGCTTTCAAACGTTTCAACAAAGATTAGAGCCCCTTTAGATAGAGTTCGATGCAAGGAATCAGAAATGCTATTGGATGTCAGATTCTTTTAGAACAGACTGAGTAATAAACGCATAGAATACGAATTTGTTATACAATTATAGAATAAAACAAAATAGAAAAAAACAAAACATGTAATGTTTAACATGAATTTTCTAGGCGCTTTCAAACGTTTCAGCCAAGATTAGAGCCCCTTTAGATAGAGTTCGAGCAAGGAATCAGAAAATGCTATTGGATGTCAGATTCTTTTAGAACAGACTGAGTAATAACGCATAGAATACGAATTTGTTATACAATTATAGAATAACAATAGAATAACAACAAAGCTCGTAATGTTTAACATGAATTTTCTAGGCGCTTTCAAACGTTTCAACAAAGATTAGAGTCCCTTTAGATAGAGTTCGATGCAAGGAATCAGAAAATGCTATTGGATGTCAGATTCTTTAGAACAGACTGAGTAATAACGCATAGAATACGAATTTGTATACAATTATAGAATAAAATCAACAAGCTCGTAATGTTTACATGAATTTCTAGGCGCTTTCAAACGTTTCAACAAAGATTAGAGCCCCTTTAGATAGAGTTCGATGCAAGGAATCAGAAATGCTATTGGATGTCAGATTCTTTTAGAACAGACTGAGTAAAACGCATAGAATACGAATTTGTTATACAATTATAGAATAAATGAAATAGAATGAAAACAAAGTATGTAAATTTAACATGAATTTTCTAGGCGCTTTCAAACGCTTCAGCCAAGATTAGAGCCCCTTTAGACAGAGTTCGAAGCAAGGAATCAGAGAATGCCATTGGATGTCAGATTCTTTTAGAACAGACTAAGTAATAACGCATAGAATACGAATTTGTTATACAATTATAGAATAAAATCAAAATAGAATAAAAACAAAACATGTATATTTAACATGAATTTTCTAGGCGCTTTCAAACGTTTCAGCCAAGATTAGAGCCCCTTTAGATAGAGTTCGATGCAAGGAATCAGGAAATGCTATTGGATGTCAGATTCTTTTAGAACAGACTGAGTAATAACGCATAGAATACGAATTTGTTATACAATTATAGAATAAATCAAATAGAATAAAACAAAGCAGTAAATTTAACATGGATTTTCTAGGCGCTTTCAAACGTATCATCAAGATTAGAGCCCCTTTAGATAGAGTTCGATGCAAGGAATCAGAAAATGCTATTGGACGTCAGATTCTTTTAGGACAGACTGAGTAAAAGAGAATTCATGTTGAATTTTACACTACTGATACGCTTTATGATAGTATGAGCACCCTTCTTACGTCATTACTTAGTCTGTTTCAATCGTATACGTAATCCAATAGTACCATCTGATTGCTGGCATCGAGATCTATCTAAAAGTACTCGCATCTTGGCCTGAAACGTGTAAAAGCGCACAGAGAATTCATGTTGAATGATACACTACTGATACGCTTTATTATAGTATAGCACCACTTTTTACGTCATTACTCAGTCTGTTTCAATCGGATCCGGAATCCAATAGTACCATCTGATTGCAGGCATCGAGATCTATCTAAAAATACTCGCATCTTGGCTGAAACGTGTAAAAGCGCACAGAGAATTCATGTTGAACATAATCACTGCATGATACGCTTATTACAGTATAGCACCACTTTTTACGTCATTACTCAGTCTGTTTCATCGGATCCGGAATCCAATGCACCATCTGATTGCTGGCATCGAGATCTATCTAAAAATACTCGCATCTAGCTGAAACGTGTAAATGCGCACAGAGAATTCATGTTGAACAATAATCACTGATGAGTACGCTTTATTATAGTATAGCACCACTTTTTACGTCATTACTCAGTCTGTTTCAATCGGATCCGGAATCCAATAGTACCATCTGATTGCTGGCATCGAGATCTATCTAAAAATACTCGCATCTTGGCTGAAACGTGTAAAAGCGCACAGAGAATTCATGTTGAACAATAATCACTGATGATACGCTTTATTATAGTATAGCACCCCTTTTACGTCATTACTCAGTCTGCTTCAATCGGATCCGGAATCCAATGCACCATCTGATTGCTAGCATCGAGATCTATCTAAAAATACTCTCATCTTGGCTGAAAGTCGTGTAAAGCGCACAGAGAATTCATGTTGAATGTTACGCTACTGATACGCTCTACTCAGTATAGCACCACTTTTTACGTCATTACTCAGTCTGTTTCAATCGGATCCGGAATCCAATAGTACCATCTGATTGCTGGCATCGAGATCTATCTAAAAATACTCGCATCTTGGCTGAAACGTGTAAAAGCGCACAGAGAATCATGTTGAATGTTACAGCTAATGATACGCTTTATTACAGTATAGCACCACTTTTTACGTTATGACTCAGTCTGTTTCAGTCGGATCCGGAATCCATTAGTACAACTGATTGCTGGCATCGAGATCTATCTAAAAATACTCGCATCTTGGCTGAAAGTGTAAAAGCGCACAGAGAATTCATGTTCAACATAATACTGGTATGCTTTATTACTGTATAGCACCCCTTTTACGTCATTACTCAGTCTGTTTCAATCGATCCGGAATCCAATAGTACCATCTGATTGCTGGCATCGAGATCTATCTAAAAATACTCGCATCTTGGCTGAAACGTGTAAAAGCGCACAGAGAATCATGTTGAATGTTACACTACTGATATCGCTTTATTATAGTATAGCACCCCTTTTTACGTCATTACTCAGTCTGTTTCATCGGATCCGGAATCCAATAGTACCATCTGATTGCTGGCATCGAGATCTATCTAAAAATACTCGCATCTTGGCTGAAACGTGTGAAAAGCGCACAGAGAATTGATGTTGACAATATCACTGATGATACGCTTTATTATAGTATAGCACCCCTTTTTACGTCATTACTCAGTCTGTTTCAATCGGATCCGGAATCCATTAGTACATATGATTGCTGGCATCGAGATCTATCTAAAAATACTCTCATCTTGGCTGAAACGTGTAAAAGCGCACAGAGAATTCATGTTGAACATAATCACTGCTGATATGCTTTATTATAGTATAGCCCGTTTTTACGTCATTACTCAGTCTGTTTCAATCGGATCCGGAATCCAATAGTACCATCTGATTGCTGCCATCGAGTTTTATCTAAAAATACTCTCATCTTGGCTGAAAGTTGTAAAAGCGCACAGAGGATTCATGTTGAACATAGTTACTGCTGATATGCTTTATTATGGTGCAGCGCCACTTTGTGCATAGGTGCATGAATAAATGCTTTACAAGCATTTTCTCAAAACTTTTCCCCAACATATTACGACGTCTTGGGATGCTAGGCTGTGTTGTTGAATGAAGAGCAAATATAGACGCTATAGTGTCCATGCTTTTAATCCTTGAAATGAACCGGTTTGTAAATTTTTTTTTTTGACTCATTCGTGAGCTGAGCAATATAGCGACTGTCTCGACGAAGCTAGTGGGCCCTTCCTTTTCAGGGTCTCACAGAGAATATACGCTGGATCGGGCGCACATAAATTTCGCGCTCCGGTGGAATGGAAAACGTGGAGGGTGGATTATGTTAGAAGTTGATAAACCAAAACTCTACCTTCACCTGTCTTCTCACATCTTACAAAATGTAGAGCCAGAGAAGAAGAGATCTGTATCTGAGTGGCAATGATACCATTTATTATGTGCCATTGTCACAATACCGTTCTGTGCCCATCAAGTCACTCATCCGAGAGGATCGATGCCAGGCTTATGTGGGAAAACTTCATTCGCTGCAATCCAAATAAAAACCGCTCAAACCGGTTATTTCAAAAAGCCCAGGAAGAGCCGGCTTAAAAAGTACTGAGCAGCAGGTATAGAGGAAGCCAGAATTCAAGCAGCAGTCGAGGATTCACGGACAAAACATCGGAAGAATTCGCAGGTGATAGGTGTCAAAAGAGCGATCGAGTGTAAGTGCTGCGGTCGCTATAGCAGATGTGAGGACTGTACTGTCAAAAAAGACTGAGCAGGTAAATGGAAAGTGGACTCAAGTGAAGGAGATGGGAACAAAAGCGAAAGGGAGCTACCGCTACTTTAGGAAAAGGCCGTTTTATACACATGAAATGGAAAGTATATATCATATATTATTATGCTGTAACCTATTCGCAGTAACTCTGGATCGCTGAAAAAGGTTTGCCGCATTGAAACTAGTCTTCGACCCTACAGGAAGACACTTATCATCACTTTGGTTTATCCCTATGTATGAATTACCACCGAATAACTATGGCGAACAGCAATTGTCGGCTCGGGTGTAACCGCCGACTACGACTCGACCTCACTCAAAAACTGTGCTTTCTTGCAAAGATGTGACTTGTAGGGTGCACGGATTCAATTTGGGTAAATCGTCGTCGTCCTTGTATTTAAAACTTTTCTTTTTGTTCGAGCTTGTTCTATTATCAATTTTTTCTGACTATGATTTTTATTTTAGAGAAGCTCTGTCGCCACGAAGAAACAGATTGTTATCGAAGGTGCTTCGACAGGCGCATTTGAGTCTAAATTACGTTAATTCTAGAAATTTCTTATATAATTACGGAAACTTCCTCTCCGACATAATATCGTAGTTCAAATTATCTTTCTAAATTACCTTTGGCAATATTGCAGGGGTGTAATGCTGAAATGCATTTTCTACAATGTATGACGCGATCTTGGCTGCAGTTTTTGAAGATTTTCCCTTCCGGACCCTGAGAAGGTCAGAGCGACGCGATTTCTTCATTCAA
The DNA here is from genome assembly GCA_019055375.1 of Parelaphostrongylus tenuis. NCBI lineage: Eukaryota > Metazoa > Nematoda > Chromadorea > Rhabditida > Metastrongylidae > Parelaphostrongylus > Parelaphostrongylus tenuis. The sequence continues at coordinate 7,691 of JAHQIW010000717.1, read as the reverse complement.
CCACCACTTTGGAAGGCATGCTTCAAAGACACGAATACCGAGTGCAACAATGATCGAAGGCAAAAATGCAGTTACTTCCTAGTTTCCTAAAGACGCCTGGGTCTTCACCCACAGAGTTCTCTCGCAACGCAAGCGTTTCCGATTACTCTTCGCCGGAACTGTTGAATCATAATACACTGATGTTTCGACGTTTGGGTATACACGTCATGAAGTGAGGAGTAGTGCATCCATCAAAAGTAGCGGACTGGACCAAGTGTATGTTCAGTTCAAAAGTCGACTTTCTTAAACCTCGGCATAATCGTTGATATATGAAAATGGAAAAAAAAAACTATCTTGATTAGCTGACGCGAGGTTGATAAAACAGTTGTGAAATTCGGCTGACGTTTCGGCGACCCCCTTCTCAGATCCTGGACGTATATCGACCTATTAGTCTATTTGAATGATCGGATGGTCTTATTTATATGCTGCCTCAGGTAACGTTATGAAGAGCAAACGAAGAAAGGGCTCGAGATCATCGCGTGGTGGTGACGCACTCGTCCTTCCGTTCATTTGCGGTGGTTTTTGGCGGTTATCCAAAATGCCTCAAGAGTTTTGCGCGTGGAATGTTTTTGATTCCTGGCGCCAGATGGTGATGCAGTCAGTCAAAATCCTTAGTTGTTTTTGTGTTTTTTGTGCCCTGTGTAAACCTAAAGGTTGGTTTAATCTATTTTAGATTTACTGTCTAGATGTTCTTTTATGGCGACTAAAAGTGGTCTTCCCGTTTCGCCTATATGTTCTTCCCGCTGTTTTACATGTTACAAATAAATTGTGGTGCCTGGATCTCATACAATCTCCCGCTTTTCCGTTGGGGGCAGATCATACAGTTGTTGGTGTTTCACAATCGGATCATAGAGTCATTGGCGGATCGCTGATGGCGTAGGGTGGGAGGTGGGTTTTCGATATTACCACGGAATTTTTCAAGACCGCATCTTTTTTAGGCACCTTTTAACCGCGCTACTAATCTCGTTTGATATAAATGGTAATTGAAGGGGACTTTTATTCAGGTGGCGGAGTATTGTTCTTCTGTGACCTAATTCCACTTTTTGGAATATTCCCTAGTGGCAAATTTTTTGTAGCCGTTGGAGGGAATGGGTGCGATCTTTCGTGCCAAGTCTAATGATTCGTTTTTTTTTTTCCATTTTCATCATATCAACTGTATGTTCAGTGGTGAAGCGGCCACAACTTCGACACATGCTCACATGGACAGTTATTCGGAGAGGTTGGGAGCTCGAGGGAGCTACAATAAATTGCGTTGAGAGCAATCGGCTCAAAAGTACGAACAGCACTCAGAATCAGTGGGCTTATCCAATGGTGAAGGTTGGAGCCATCGCATGCACTGTGCAGCAACTTTTTAGACGATCTATCTACTGTTTCTAATTTCAGTCACTATTGGAGCTTTTGAGTATTGAATATGATAAATCATATCAAAGCAGAAAGACCTATGAAAATTGAGTCGTAAGCAAAACTCGACCTCAGATGGGAGTTAAACTCTCGATTCACCCGTCCTGGGACCTGTACTACCACTACACCTCAGGCGCACCATTTCGCCATCCACCACTCTTCAATATCTATATCCTAGCGATCGCCACCAACCTCCAATAGGTTTGATCTGGTAAGCACATATCGCTTCTATGTCTTGTTACTGGCTTTTTTCGTAGTATTATTTGTTACAAATACACCTATGAGAGATGTTAAATAGGCTGACTTATAGAGCCCTATACACGTATTTCAAAGACAGACTCTCAGTCGTGCGGTATCGTTTCGTCTTCAGCCAATCTTCTCGAGGTGCTCAACCCCTTATATAAGAGTAGGCGACGACGAACATTTTACACTGTGTGTCTAGCGAAATTATCACTTAACACACACTGGTGTACACTTGACTACACTTGACTGATATTGTCATAATATTATACCCTTATTTTGAGTGTTTTATCTAGGACCACGCCCAAATTCCAATTTATCTCATACATATCATTTGAGCCAAGATGTCAAGGTCGACACACGTGTATCGAGCTCTATAAGTCAGTCTATTTAACGGACCACATGATTTGTTGGCTTAAAAAATAATTCTAAGATATATTTTTTCTTATTTGATGCGATCCGTCTTCGCTCCACGGAAGTCAATAGTTTTTTCCCAATTTTGTTCAATTCGATTCAATTTTTCAATCAACTTTTTTCTAAGAAATTATTGAGTTTTAGGATCAAGAAAACATTCGAAACTGAAGTTACACCTATGAGACATGAGTGGTAGCGCGCACCTCCCGGTATCGGGTGAAGAGCGGGTTCAACTCCCGCCTAAAGACGAAATCTTTCTCACCACTCAATTTTCGAGGGTCCTTGCTCTTCACTATTCATATAGATTTCGTTCGGAAACAATAAGGATTGGATTTTCATGATGACAATGATAGCATGATATACCACGGACCTCCCTCTTTGAGGGATCCCGCCCGGTTAGTCGCGAGGGCACGTGGCGCGTCCCCAGGTGGTGGATAGGGGAATAAAACGCGAACCAAAAGCGACCGTGTGCTACCCAGAGACGCAGGTGGAATTCAGGGGACGAGCTCCCTGCTTCTGCAGCGCCGACTTGACAAAAACTCTATTTCTACGAGTCAAGTCGGCCAAAAGCCTGCAATCAAGCGGCTGGGAAGTACATGGGAGGCGGTTAGGAGTCGCCTCCAACAAATAAGCTCCTCCCGCTCCTCCGAGAGATGAGCTCTCGAGTCCCGCCACGTTAGAGCCTGGCAAGCTACACGTTGGGTATCAAAATGCCAAAAACAGTAACAAATATGGGCCTCATATCCCTGACCCCGAAAGAGCCCCTGGTACGGCAGCGCCAGGTAGGACGAGTACGGAGAGGCTGCTAAAATCTCAGGGCCGAACTAGGCTGCCAAGATCGAAACGGACTAAAATGAACGATCTGTACCTACAACGCAAGAACCCTTGCTCAACAATCCGCTGTAGAAGATCTATTGATTCAAGCAAGAAGAATAAGGTACGACGTCATTGGCCTGGCTGAGACGAGAAGGCGCCATCCTTTTCACGCTGTCTATGGCACCGGAGAAGAACTGTTCCTTGGAACATGCAATCGCAGAGGTGTCGGTGGCGTTGGCGTCCTCGTCAAATCGAATTTGACCGTGAGCATTGATTCGTTCGAACAACTAACAACCCGCATCGGACGATTACGGTTGAAACGATGTGGGCACTTTGTGTCTTTGACCATTGAACGAATGAGCGGAAGTTGAATAGTACTATATGGGCCTCGAAAAATTCTTTCAGAGAAGATCATACATTCTTTCAAGGTCATTGTCGGAGATTTTACGCAGAAACTGACCTATTCCAAAACGTCTAGGAACTTCCCATAGGGCCAAGGACTATAATGAATGAACGGGTTTCGAGTCTATCCGAGTTTATCATGACGACCCAACCATCCATGTAAACTCGCAATTCCAAAAGCTCTTTCTCGCGCGATGACGTTGGAGTCTCCCAGTAGCGAGTACCATAATGAAATAGATCACATCATTAGTAATCGAAGGTTTGCCTGACGACGTCGGTTTGGTTCCCAGTTCTCCTACGGGATCATACCATCGGCCCCTTCGCGCAACGTTCCGATTTTCGAAGGTAGATGACTACGAAGCGCTCTACATTCAAAAATGGAACTGGAATGTCCCATCTGCTATCATTAAACTTAGTATTTATTCACGTGTCATTATTCCCTTCTCTTTTTAACTATCTGTTTTCGTACTAACTACTCGTGTGACAAGTAATCACCTATCTGACTCTTTGAATATCATTCAGCTTTCTAGCTTCTAAAAAATACCTATGATTCCTAAAGGTCTACGAAGATACGCTTTGCCTTCTCATGTATACGACTATAAGCTTATACCTTCACTTTGATCGAACGCAGTATCCTTCATTCAACCATCAACTTACTCCGTAACTGTTCTACAACTATTCAGAGAAGCTAGTCCAAATCAGACCTTCTACATTATATAATATCAATCATTTATGTTCGCATACAAATCTTCAGGAATTCTATTGTAATATCATATTCTCAAATCCCATCTATTCTTCGGGGGGGCCAACCTATAGCCAATATTTACTTCACTCGCTAATACCCTAAGTGTACTTTTTTACAGCTTGACATCTTCTATAAGGTTCTACTTTATAAAAATCATGCCATCAATACACTACTCTTTCTCTTCTCTATCCTTTTTTCTCTTAACGCTTCATATAAATTTAAAATATTGACTAACATTTTTTCCATACAACCTTTCCTTCCCTCCTCCGTGAAATGCCTACATTCTATAAGTTTTCGTTTTTAAAAACATAACAACACAGCCTTTCCATATACATTTATTCAGAGACCATCTACAACATTCTGAATAAACGCATTCCTCCATTTCTCAATCAATACCCTTCTTATTTTCTTCTCTTCAGCTAGGTTGTGTCTCTACTCTTTACTAATGCAAGTCTCTCACTCTATTTCATGTTTTCAAAGCAGCAATACCTTGATTTTGTTTTTCGAACAAAGTTTATACCCCTTCCCAATACATATCTCTTCTGAATTATGTCCCTAAGTTTTTGTCTTTCTGTTCCCTTTCCTTTTTCTACTAAACCTTCTTTTAAGCTCTGGTCGAGTGCATCCTGCGAAACAGGATTAACAGGAACACGATGGACAAAGGACAAGCCATAGCCGCAGGACAATACAGGGCGACGGGTAATCACAAAAGGACTCGGTGTGTAGTACCACGAAAACCTCCAACTGTGAAGGTTAATCGCGACAGATCACCAGAGAGAGTGGAATAAAGGAGAGAAAAAAACAACAACCACTTCGCTCAGCGCTTGGGCAAACTGTTTATCACTTTACGATCATGAATGAAAACATAGCCTTTGACCTTCTAGTGTGATAACGAAGTGTGGGGCCGGACAATATCACTCCCATGCTATCCGTGAAACGCAGAGGGGTTTTCGTACCTAAACAGGCTAGTTACAATAATCTGTTCAAAACACATATTACACGTTGCCGACTAACCGCCGCGCCCAAAAAACCGTTCCTATGCGACACATTAGAAATGGTTACGCTAAAGGATTGTGATTAGTTTGTAAAATATTTCCTTTTCTCCTGAGTGTTAAAGCCCGTCTTTCGATCGTTGTTCTAACTACTCAGTCCTGTGCCTCATGAAGCCCTCACAACATACTCGAGTACCTTACTGCCTGTGAAGCGGAATGTTTGGAACTTAGTTAACGGTTGTCTTATACTCCTGTGGGAGGGGGGGTGCGCGGGAGGGGGGGGAGATCAGTTCTTCCCGCGCCCACGGTAATCTGTAATGCAAAAACACTTTTCCATAATTGGTGGATATGTCTGAAGACGGCTTGTTGTGGTGCTGGCTCCTTTCCCACCTTCACCTCCTTCCTTCCTGACCCTGTAACGCATCAATGTTGACATTCCGTAATCCTCCAGATATGATACCATCTACTCTACTTCTTTAGTCATACCGCCTGAATTGAAGCTAGCCTATCTCCCCGTATATTTTTAGTCATTCAAACTTAGTAATCGAAGACTAAACGATATACTCCTTTTGATGTAACGGGTTATATGATCATCGAAGATGTATGTGACGGTGGTTTACAACATAACCATCCTTACTCTTTGTTCCCCCCTTTAACTGACTCGACACTTAAACCGGTCCATCCCTCCCTGTCCCACTACACCATTAATCCGCCCCGGGCCCCACGACGTTTTCATACATCACCCTTTTCTCTACTTATCATGTATTCCATCATCACTTTGCTTCCTTTAACTCGTCCCTCTGTCCTTCTACATTTTCTCTTCATCTTATTATCCCTTATGGACTCCTCCACTTGACTAAGTCACGTCTATCCCAACTTTCCGCCACCTGGTACTTCCGTATGAATCCTACAAATCATATAAACGTATGTCACGTATTCTACACTCCATTATATCTGACACACCTTTTGTTCCGTTGCAGACATTTTCTTCTCTCAACTCATACTCCCCACGCTATTTTCCTACTTTCTGTCTCTCTCCGTCACCCTGTCACCTCGCGTCTCTGCATTCATCCCGCCGCTTCCCTCTGCCACCTATTGTTGCACCTCTTTTATCCCTACAAGCTACCTATAAAATCACATATCTTCATTACGCCCATCCCCCTAATCCCTTCCTAATCTAGTCTCTTCCCCACTTGTTTTCTACTTCTTATTACAACTCTCATCTTCCAAATTTTCGACGTATTTCTCTTTGACCGCTCTCTATTTCCACTTAGTCGCTATCCAACATTGTACGCACCTTTTTATACATAACGGTTCCTTCTATCCTATTTTTGTCTCCCTTTATTCTCCTGTTCCCTCCCCTTCATCCCATTACTCTCCCCGTTCTTGTTTCTCCCGTGTATGCATGCTCTCAGCCTTTCTCACTTTTTCCTTTTTCCATTTCCATCCCTCATGTCCCTCCTAACACATTTCATTGTCGTATCCGCATCCATGCCTCTCTCGCCTGTTACCCTCTCTTCCTTTTTGCGTTCGACTGAACTGTTCCATTTTCCCATTCACTTTGTTGTCGAGTTATATAACTGCATTGTTGCTTTCTTTATTACATTGGTTTTTAGAGCCGTTCTATTTCCTTACCTATTTTTTAAGTATCAAGTCGACTGGTTCTTCCTTTACATTCTCTTCATAGTCATCGCCTTCTCATTTTCCCTCTCCATTTACAGCCTCACCTTTGTTCCCCCCCTTACTCCCAACCATTTCTCTTGCTCCCTACTCTTTCATGCCACCCCCGTTTTCTTTCACCTTTTTCTCCCCGCTCCAACTTCTCCTAGTCGCGCCTCCCCCTTCCTGCCTCCCCTCTTATCCCCATAGTGTTGTTTCTCTGGCTTCGTCCACTCTGTGTTCTTCCCCTGCGTTAATATGTTTCCCCAGAAAGCGATCGAAAACAATTCCTTAAATTTATTTTGCAGACATAGCAGGGGGCCTTTCACTCGAATTATCTGTAAGGCATAATTTTTTTCCACAATCTGATAATATTGCAAGATTTACAAGAATGCTGCAAAAGAATTGCCGCCCCTGGCTGAAGTAGGACTTCCTTGGTGTAAAAGTCTAAAACGATAACCCATGGAATGCAGCATGAGTGGATCATGAGGTTCTCAGAGTGGCTCTCTGATGTGAGGATCACCACCGGAACCTCCACACTGAAGTCCATTTTTGGAGAGGAGGTTGGAACCTAAAAAGGTGGAGGACAAATCATCAGGAGGACATATTTAAAATCAAAATGAGATAACCATAGCGCGTAATACTGAAATCGCAATAGCAATGAAAAAGGTGGCACATCGATGATTTATGTTTTCTCGTTACAATATACAGTTGATACGAAGAAAGTTATTCATATCCGTAATACAAGACTCAAAGGAGACTTCTTCTACGACCGGTCCGTATTACTTTCAATAAAAAACATCCTAAAGTACTCTGTAATATGAATGAGAAGAAGTCTGCTCAGAATCATCAAGCGAAATGACATGCATTCATGCTTTCAAGCTATATACAGGCTGATCATATTGTTTGACGCGGCCAGGCCAACTCAAAGATATTTAGAACCGAAGGGCGGTTAACCGACTGCGTGTGAGCCCGTCCGTGCT
>JAHQIW010000716.1:0-28448 GCA_019055375.1 Parelaphostrongylus tenuis | reverse complement strand
CAGGGGTTGCTCATTGCCTAAACTCCCTTTTATGCAAGTGTTTCACGGATCATCTGCAGATCGAGCAATACCAGCACGTTTAAAAGAATTATAAAACTGCTAAATCGATAAGTTATGCATGTTATGCTTCTCGGTGTAGTTCGAAAAGCTCGCATATGGTCTGCAGTGTGAAGTCATATAGCACGTTAGTGCTAGGTTGGAGCAAAGTGCACGCGATTTGAACCGGTCTCTAAACTCGGAGTTACTTTTGTAATGTGCTCTAAATGATGATCGACCGTAAGATGGTCGACATTGGGTTCTTCTGCAACATCTTATGTTGTCTTAGGAGGATCAGCTTTGATGATTACTCTTACTTGATTTTTTTTGCTACATTCCTCATCTTCGAGCTCTCGTGTCTTTTACGAAATTTCCTGAATCACGCTGCACTATACGCTTAACAGAAGTTTGTGAGCCAAATGCGTTAATGATGTTACGATTTTCCTCTGCTACTTTACGACCCATTTCGAATTGGAAAGAAGAACCGTTTGAACTTTCTTCTTTTCTATGCTTTAAATAAGCCCAATGATGTAGAGTGGTGCGCAAAAAACATTTGCGTCAGCCGGGATTTGAACCCAGATCCTACTCTTTCCGGGAGCATGTGCTAATGCACCACCAACGCTCGTTTCGCACTCCACTCTTTCTACGCTACAACGCGTTATCTGTCGACAGCCAACCGTCTAAGGTGTGACGGGGCAGTCATTATCGACATCAAGCCCACTTTTGCTGACAGATATTGGGTTCAGTTATCGATGCAAAATCATTTTTATTTGACCGCCACACCGTACACGGTTGGCTGTTGACAGATAACGCGTTGTAGCGTAGAAAGATTGCAGCGCGAAACGAGCGTCGGTGGTGCAACGGTTCAGCACATGCTACCGGAAAGAATAAGATCTGAGTTCAAATCTCTGGTGACGCAAACTTTTTGTACACCACTCTACATCATTGAATTTATGATCAAAACACCGAAATAGGCGATCAAATAAAAATGATTTCTGAAATAAGCATAAAATAAACAGCGAGCAATAAACATGTGAAAGTAACCACATTCTTGAGAATAAATCTCGATATATAATGATTTGAAAATCACGGTCTGGAACTGCAATTACTTTGTATCAACCTAATATGTAGGACCTTGACGTCACTTGTGCATTGTTGGGAGACGCGTTACATGACAGTCTAAATTTTAGTGTTAGTAAAATTGGTTAGAAGGTATAGTTACTAGAATGTTATTAGAGCAAGAAGCGATCCTATCCTATCCGTAGCTCCGTCCGCACGGTTCATGAGTAAGGTTCATTTTCACAGTGTGTCACGTAACACCCGTATAAGTTTAGGAAAGTGGGGTTTTTTATAACCGGATTGTTGAATTGTAAGAGTAGTGTACGAAGCGGGTGTTGGTAGTGCAACGGTTCAGCACGCATTATCGGAAAGAGTAAGATCTGGGTTCGAGTCCCAGCTAACGCAAAACGCTTTTGCACACCACTCTGCATTATTGGGTGAATTGTTTTGCATTAGACTTTTGATGTAGACGAAAATTAATCAAATAATCGAATATGGTACGTTATAGTACGTCTAGGTTTTGAAGAAAGCGGTGTCGTCGAAACTTTCGCTGTCATATATTGAAAAGGATGACGTGCCGACCTTCTACGAGTGCTAATAAGAGAAAAGAACAGTTTGTAAGAAATTTTGTTTTCACAATTTCTGCATTTTAGCCAACAAGTGATGTCAAGACAGCTGAACAAGTACGAAGCGCTGTAAGTTGATTGCTGATTTGTTCATATAAACTTCATATGGTATACACACTCACACTTACATGCCTACATAAACGTACTCGGATGAACTCGGGTACACCCTCTCACATATTCATAGACATACAAATGTATACATCCAACATGTGCACATCATCATCACTCATCGTCTGCATCACCTATTCTCCTATTTGATTGTGCTAGGAGCATAGCAGGTGTAGTTAATGGGCAAGTTAATTTATATAAAAAGTGGATTTTATGTGCCATGTAGTTCTACGAACTCAAACAACGACTATTTTTCCATAATCCTCATGTAATATTGTGATAATCGGGTCGGAGATCATTCACATATGCTTATCACACCAAGTGGAACCCACCACAAAAGGTTATTGAACACTGCTTTTCTCAGAGGTACGTTGTGGCATCCTTGATTTTTGAAATAGGACATAGCACTAGAGCGTCTTTCATTATCTCATGAAATGTACCTTTTTCGCACTACCTTTCTCTCTCCCTCTCTCTCCTCAGTGCTGGATGTATCACTCATTTAGCCCTCTCCAATACCTATTTCCTACTCAATAACTTTTACAAAACGAATTTGTTGAGTATGTGTTGTCTGTTAGTTTTTATTTTACTTAATAGGATAATCGAATGGCTTCCTTCACTGGTAGTGCGACCAGCATAGTTTCCAATCGTTCATTTCTCGCGCAACTGTCATGCTTGTCGATGTGATTGCTTGAAATTGTCGTTCGCAAATTAAAATCTGTCCATCTTGGTGGCCCGTGTTCTCCCTGGTTACTGGCAATATCATATCTACTGATACTTCCAATCGACTATGTTTAAGACCTCTACTGAAATTTAATATAGTCTGGTAGAATTTCCAAAGCTTCTGGCCTCAATGGTATTTCAAGTGGTGTACGTGCGTTTCGGTGTTACTCGCACTCATCATTATTACCACATGCCTGTCGGTTCATCCCTACTGCTAATGGTAGTGGCGCCGATAATGTACCAATCTAGACCACGTAAAAAGATCACTTAATGTTGCGGTCTAAACCGATTTCCAGTCGATGACACAAGCCTGGTAGTAAAGCATAATGAAGGATAAGGAATGAAGTTTTCGGCACTGATCAATCCCTAAGGGATGCGCCATGCAATTTTTTTTTTCAAACTTCGTCTAAGTGGTTGAATGCATATCTGGCCTTTACAATGACTCGCGGTGACCTCCTGATCTGTTATATACTGAAAGTAAATCATATAATAACACTTTCCAATCGAATGCGTTTGATACTTCGCGTAGAATACAACACTGTCTGATGCATTTTTAGAGCCCATCATCATTAATTGTAGGGGTGAACCGAAAGGCATGTGGTATTGATGAATAGTGCGAGTAATGATGAAGCAACAGAGTCGTATCATCTACGACGATAAAACAGTGTGCATGAGCCACTCTTGGTGTTACCACTATAAAATGCACAACGAAGTATGGTAATCAATTGTTTCATATGATTATAAATCATACTTTGTTTTGCAGCAAGGAGAAGAGAGTAAGACATCAGGAAGCACTGCGGTAATTTTTTTCACATTATCAGAAAAGTATTTCTGAAGTAAAGCCATAATAGATAAATTAGAACAAAAAAGTATTTAGGGGTAAGTAGCGGATAGGTCAATTTATATTTGCAACTCCAATAAGTCGAATACTTGTGTAATATTATGCAGAAAATTTGAAAACTAGCTGCAATTCGCTCAAGCAAGCCTGAATAAACAACAAAACACCGTATAGAGAACGCCTGAAAGTGAAACTAAGGTCGATAATGACTCGAGTGGACACCACTAGAACTTCTCTTTTACTTCGTATTATGCAAGAGGTCCAGTGGGCCCTCTTTGCTGTAGGGTCGCTGTGTATCATCACACCTTTCTTCTAGGCTTTTCGTGAAGAACTCGAAACATTGCTTCCATTGGAGCCATTGGACCTATTAAGGGTTTGACATTTCAAGGAACGTACTCGGTAAACCCCTGAATCCTCTTTAAAACTCTGCTTGTTCTCATAGCCGCCTTCGTCCAATGTTCTATCGATCCCGTTTGGGACTGAAAAGCTTACAGAGGACGAATCACACTTAGGTCAAGCAATAGTTGCTGATGTCGTGAGCATCTCGTGTTGAACAATAACACCGTCTTGGTGGTAATCATCGACTAGAGACCTTGTAATCTGACAATAACGAGTGAAGAGCCAAGCAGTGGTGCCGATGAAAGTGCGAGAGGTTGTTTGGGTGTTTTGTCTTATCCTGCCTGGGCCAGATGTGCCACTGTTCAACGAAGGAATAACATGTCGGATTTCGGAAGGGAGCATTGGCGTAACAACATATCAGTCTTCTTTAACTACATATACAAAGCATGGCTGTTGACGAAATCTGGTATTAATCGTGGATAATTTTTTCCAGCGCCTTTCCAGAAGCTGGAACTATTTGATCACGGCGTGGAAGTGCCGTCTGCTTGGTCTTGCAAACAGCGAAGCTTTTGTGGAATTTACAAATGCTTCTTCAAACTTCTCCAGCTTCGGCCGCTATTTCTGTTCTTCTCCCTTTATGATCTTCTTTTATCGCCGTTTTGCAGCGCTTTGCAACTTTGAGCGTTTTCGATATCTGCGCTCGCTTGACTTCACGTTGGTCGTCTATAAGCTCGAGTGTTTGTGGAAAGAATTTGTTACAGAGATTAGGTTGTTTTTATTTATTACGGCGCATCAATACCATGAGCAAACTATTTTTTCATTTTGCTCGTCACTTTCTTGGAAAAATCATTTGGAACGAAAACTAGGAGTAGCATGATATAAGAGTGCGACAATTTAGAGTAGAACCGAACTCAAGGAAGGTGCGCAAGTTGCGGATTCTAAAGGTAACTGTGATTTGAGTGTAACTTTTCGTCAATTCTTTTCTTTGAAGTTGCGTTCCCGAATTGCACGCTTGTTTACCAAACTGAATTTCCTAGTGTAATTATGAGAAGTAGGTACACTCTAAAACTTATATATATACAGTAGTCACTGATTTATGAATACAATGATCACTAGAGCTACCATAGCACCTTGTAATAACTACACCACCATATGATGAAAACATTGTGCTGTAGTCGAACATGTTTACCGCTTCGAGCACTTTAATCAGCAAATGCGCTATAACATTAAAATTTCACTTAAGGCGTGTATAGCGCAGACTTTCGAGCTTCTCCTAAGGTGCACATAGACTTTGGTTCAATCCTCCGCCACAGGTCAAGCAAGCTCCCCACTTCTTTTGACTTGATTGAATAGCAGTATGTTTGTATGAAAGGTTGATAACACTAGCTTTAAAACATCAGTAAGTCAGAGCAAGTGTTTCAATATCAATGCAATCAAGTCTGCGATCTACGATACACAGTATATTTATGGGGCGTTTAGTTCCCGTCAGAGACTTATACTCTTGTACTCCTTTTCCAATTGAGAAAGAAAATAAACCCCTACAGTTTTGGGCCTTTTACTGAAGCTGGGGTTTCTGCGACTTCTAGTAATAGATATGGATAGTTGTTTTCAAAAGTTATCTGTGGTGCTGATTTTTTGTCGTTCAAGCTGCTACTGGTAAAAAGCGTGAAAGGAGGAAGAAGTCGCCGCGAAAAATAAAGGTGAAAAAGAGTAAAGGTTTGTTTCTGCTTAGAATTTCAATCTTTTCATGTCAAAAATTTTGCTTATTTGGTACTTTTCTATAATTCAACTGCAGCTAAATCGAAGAAAAAGAAGACGAACACGGAATGAAGCCGATTTCCTGGGTTACTTAATCGACTCGTATATATTTATTTCGTGCCCAATGAAGATTTTATTCATTATTGTTGTCATCGATGTAACATTATGTATAGCAGGGAACGTGGTGATTAGAAATGTCGTGCAACAATAAATGAGTTGGTGCTTCGCAACAACGTGACCAAGCACTCCTCTCTTCGAGAAAATTTGGCACCAACCCTTAATCAGAGCCTTTTATCAATTGACACTTTCCGACCATATCCCGTAGTGAAGACGTGGAACAATCTGACAGAGCTATTCAAAGATTTCTAGAAGAGTCGTTCGGCCAAAATTTGTTTGATTCACGACATTCATAGGAAAGGCCAAAATTCTCTTAGTTATGGCCGACTTCACGAACAAAATCTGAAGACTTTTGCAGAGACGAATGCAAGACAGCTAATCCAACGAAAAGCACTATTCAGAAGGCTAGTGGTATAAATAAAATATAAGGCTATTTGTGTTACTCAATATTATTGGATATAAATTAGTAACACCATTCTACCGCTAAAGGTGGACAAAAAAAGTGGTTCTAGCCAAGTATACTTATAAAATTAATATCTGTCAACATAACTGGGTGCCGATACAATGCCGATATCGCCTTGCAGGGCCTAACCGTTGACTGTTCGTCGCTGACAGATCAATGCCTTGTAGGGAAGAAAGTGTGATGGTTCCGACAGGAGCGTTGAGGGTGCAACAGTTAGCACGCGCTTCCGGAACGGACGAAATGCGAGCTCGCTTTCCGTGTGACGTCCATGATTTGCATATCACTTAATGGTATTGAATATGTAGTAATTCTTTACACATATCAGTACTTTAGCGGTCAGGCCACTCATTCATTCGCTTTGTTATCTTGCAAGCATCAACCATGGAAGCGATCAAACTGTTTTATGCGGGTCTGGCTGAAAATTGAAGATTCCATTATCCTCATAAATACTGTCAAGTGTTGTTCTGTAAAACTTCAGAATATCACTAGTGGAACGTTCCAAATTTCACCATCGAAAGTCACTCACCGGTCATAGTAGACTGGGAAGATGTTTAGTAACTAAGCGGTTGATATTCTCCTAATGAACAACACTTTTGGTGTCAAAAGTCATTATTTACAATCAATAATGATTTGATCGAGAAAGAGTGATTTCGAGTTCATTTGAATGCTCTTCTTTTTAGTCATAGTTATCCCATTGTTTCACACCTTTCGTTTTGTTCTCCATTCTTTCAGTTGATTACTAGTAAAATAACTGAGGATTTCAAGAAGACGTTTGTGTAGAAGTTTGCCCCAAGTCTTAGATAATGTTATAGCTGCTGGTTTTTGGATAGTGGTTAACTCATATGGTTAAATGATGTGTCACAACGAGAAGTAAGGAGTCAAGTGCATCTTCCATTACTGTCATTTCGTGCAGTCATCGTCCACGGTGGTAATTGCTTTGAAAATGATAACGTCTGCGACCCGCGTTTTATTTTCATATAAATTTCAAAGCCGTTGAGATGTCTTAGCACATCATCTCCTTTGAACTCTTCAACATGCTTGGCAATCACAACGTTGGGCAGCTCGCCTTCAAATCCATACGCGCTTTTTGTGCACGTATTCTGATTTGGTGGTAATCTATGTTCTCTCTCAAAGAGGTAAAGGAAGTGGCAAAGCTCATCATTATATTTACTTTTACTTCTAACTGAAAACCTGTATGGAAGTGCCAAAGATTTCATCAATTTGAGCGACACTGTTGCCAAGACGAACGTTTGCTGTATATCATATTTCAGTAACCACTTCCCGGTTATCATGAAGGTACATGCCTTTTATATCGAGGTTATTGAGATCTCGCTCAAAACGATATCATCTGATAACATACTTAAAGAATTGAGTGGTGAGTAGGAATTCGACCTCAGAGGGGAAGTTGAAAAATGAGCGGTGACTGAGCGGTGGCCTCTGTGGTGTAGTAGTAGCACGCGTCTCCGGATAGATGAAATGCAGTTCAACTCCAGTATGAGGTCGGATTTTTGCTTACCAATTAATCCTCTTGGGTATATTCAAAACATCATAACACTGCGAAGAAGCAGTGCAAACATAAGAATTCGGAATCTGACAATATATTTTGAGCCTTTCTATGAAGTCTATTACGGCAAATCTAAAGTGCAAGGCACGTGTTTCGGCATGATAGCCTCGTCAGTTACACGGTACACTTCATTAGGATTCAGAATGAGTACTGAACATGCATCTATAATGCAATTACAGATTGCGAAAATTGTGGAAGTATCAAGTACCTTTTACATTATACGAACATTTATTTTTCTGACGTTACAGAACATGTGTAAAAACCCTATTCTACAGCTTTCTAAGTCCTAGAGTATCCTATCTACATCACTAACTTTACCAAACATGTAATGACCATGATATTCGTTACATTTGATGAATCGTACAGAGGTAACTAGAGGAAGGTACAAGAGCAAAAGGTACGTCGTCGACTACGATCGCTAAAACAATGCTAACAAAAAGAAGAATATCATAAAGTCGACTGTGTAAGCTCGTTCAGAATCTTTGTTACGGATCCGCAACGTCCAACTTCAAGTGCACAGTACGATCAACTAGTAGATGACCCTTTCGTATCGACACCGATGCATCGCCAAACACCGAAAAATGGATAATTCTTTGTCTATCTGTTTCATGAAGTAAACTCATCGTACTACGCTTATACTAATATAACAGTCAACTACAAAAAATCAGGGTTTTCCACTTTATGAATCATGGAACATTGGCGACGGAAAATACTACCAAAGGGTACATTATTGCCTTTCTTCTATTTTATTTAGATTATCTAACAGTCTAGCCTGGCAGTGGCGTCTTTGGAGCTTTCGTCGTTGAGAGGTAAGAATCAGCCCCGCGCCACACTCAACGACGATCACAACCACTCGGACACAATCCCTCTCCCGCTGAGTTACTATCATATTTTATTGATGGAATGTGTGCTGATGCATTGGTTAACCCAGTGTGAACCAATTGTGCACTTTATTGTACACTGGTCTTTCTCCGGTTATCACACCAGCTATAAGAAAATTTTCTCTGACATTTCAGTAGCCATTTGATAACTTGAAAAACGGCGATTCGAAAGCTGAGCTTCGTTTCAACAAAGAATTTTTTATTGCGCGGTAGGAACGACGAGAAGAGAATTACAATCCATACTCAGCACGCATTTTTGCTCAACTACAGTCTGTGCTTGGCTCTTCACCAAACTTTTGATAGTCCTTTCATAGAATGATTCTTCTTTATGCTGAAACACGCTTTGAGTTCAGGAAAGGTCTTTTTAGAGGCTGTAGGAGTGTAAAAAAAGATCACGTTTTCCACTCGGAATATTTAGCCCCTTGATTGAACATTATGAAGGTTTCATATTCCATATCAGCTTGATCTGATCCGTATCAAAGTATTTTTTAACTTCTTAGGTCGTACTTCTCTAGTAACTACTTCCCGAATAGTCTCTATTTGTATATTGTCGTAAGGTTCCTACATAAACTGTTAACTTGTGGTTATCATACATCTATGTCTTCTCAATTAGACACTCAAGCTTTCCGCTTAAGCTGTCACATGGTCTCACGTTAAATTTACTACACTATTCTATTGCTTTCCATAAAGTTTTCTTGATGCGATAGCATATCACATGAGTCGACATTTATTGTCACCATGTGAAAACCTCAATACTCCATGTATTCGATTTGTTTCCTCCCATTCACCATTGCAACAATCATCGAACTTCTTTCGCTTGTGACTTTGATACGCCCCAGGTATATTTCGTAATGAATGAAAAGACAAGCTTTTTGCTGAAGCCCGGCATGAAAATATAAGTATCGCACAAATGATCCTTTTGAAGTATACGTGAGGTTGGTATATAATCTCCAAAAGTGATACCTGAACCTTTACCGGAGATTTTGGCTTTGTCGGGGCCAGACCTACATCATAAAGAAGCTACGCGGAAAAGGGAGAAGGCTAACTTTTGACACTGGTGATATGAGATATTACCTGCATATGAGAATTATGAGAGGGTTCGCATCGACACAGGTACAGGAAAATGTTAGAAGCAGCGCAGAGAAAAACTAGTTCAAAGAAGCGCTATTGGAAGTTGTGTAAATATAGCGTTTCGCTGCCAGCCATGTTGAACGAAGGTGACATCATTAAACTCTCGGTACTTTTCCATTATATGTACCTTGTTTCAAGCCTTCAGAAAGAGCTTGTTTTTCGGTTGTTTTTGATATTCAAGTAGTTATTCCATAGCTTGATTCAAAAGAATTTGAATGGTCTATTCCATTTCCAAAAAGGCTTTATCATTGCGCTCAAAGAGCAAAAGTAACTTCTTGTTTCTTATTCGGAGAGCTTGCTGACCAGAGCTTTTCCATTAGACTAGACAGCCAATTGAAATCAAATTCCAAGAATTCCAGTGATGATTTGGTTTTCTTAACGAACTTTTTAGTGCGTTATAACAGCTGGAAGAAGTATCGCGTTCGCAGAACTAGATGACTTTATTATCCGCTCCTTACTCCGATCCCTTGTAAAAAAAACGCGTCTTTTGCTCTCTTGTCAAGTTTTATCAATTACCTAATAGTTTTCAAATCTCTGAAATCTCAATGTTGTGCTTTGTTTCCAATATAGCTGCACTACTGCGCTGCAGAAGACAAATAAAATTATAATTTTCAATTGAAAATTTATTGCTGAGAATGGTTTTGCCAGTCCAATTCGGATAGGCGGCGACACATTTTTGAGCCGATCTCATTCACTGAACAGAAATTTTCCATAGGAAAGTTAGCAATCATTCTAAAAGTAGAATTTCTGGCTATAACTCTCGTTGCCGGTTTATCAAATCAAGGCGCACCTTAAAGGCCTTTTAAAAGCCAAGCACGGCATTGCAATTGTTGATTGTGTGCTTCCGAACATTTGCTAAAAATTTGAAAAGCTCTTTCTCCAACAAAAAAGGCGCATTGCTCAAAAGTTCATGTTTCTCTGCAACACACGCGTGAATTTTGGCTTGATCATCGCTATCCGTCACTCTAGATAGAGTTATTATAATTGCTGAAAACTAGTTTGGGAAGATTAAGAGCTGTTTAGAACCAACATGAAATCAATCTCCATAGCGAAGGAAATTTAACGACTCGTGTTTCCTTATAGGAACTATGAGCGCTGAAATCCTTATTTTCGTAGTCTTATTTATCGCTATAATGCTATGAGCTGATGAAAGGAGTTTTAACCATTTACAGGACTAGTCGGTCACTGTTATAAAATACTATAAGCAGAGCAACTCTATAATTAATTGGCGCTTACTCGTCCTGGCGAAAGTTTCTTGATTGGTAATATAGCCTTTTGTCTCATCGATGTCGTCGAATTTCTAGCCGGGAGTTGTTGAGATGGCGATTTCTGGAATAGCACATTAGTGATCGCTAGAGCGAATCAAAGAACAAAAAACCCGTCTTCACTTCAAAATACACTCTAAAAAAGGTTTTCATGTACCTAATACCTATCTTTTATCGTTATTATGACTAAGCGTATTCAAGTGTTGCTCCTCTCCAATGGCTCTCCTCCATGTGACTACCAAGACTTGCCTGCGAAAATGCTTGAAACCTTTTCAAGGTTGGTAAGTCAGTGGCTCACCCACGTTTCGGCGCTATCGCCCGCTTTATCAGAGCCAGACTCCCCACACTGAACCCCACTCATAGCAAGAATGGAGTCATTTATGGTGATAATACGTGACATTGTGTTATTACCACTTCTCAGTCTATGGCTTACGGCTGGTAATGAATATGTAAATAAGGTTACAAACGATTGTTTTTGTACCTCGTTATAAGCATTCAATATAGTTTGTGAGAATGCTTGAAGCTTTTCCAAGGTTGGCACGTCAGTAGCTTACACGCGTCTCGGCAGTATCGCCCGTTTCATCAGAGCCCTCGTCGAAAAAGCTCTAAGACATCTTACAGACTATATTGAATGTTTTAGCGAGGTTCAAAGTTGATTGGAAGGGTGACTATGGTCTTGTATCATTCCAGCTCTGATTGAGGTAAAGACACCAAAACTTAAACCGCAGACGATTTCACGTCAAGCTTCTTCTAGCTTATCAATGAAGCAAAATCACTCTGGCACTCTGACAAAGATTTCAATGTTTTCTTTGACTAGAAACACTTATAACAATGCCTAAGAGCTCGAAGTTTATGATATCCCAGAAAACGAGTAAAAACTGTTAGAGCGGTAGGTGAATTTTATCATACCTTAGGCATGCTTGTTCCCATTGATTTAATTCAAACAGGCAATGAAGCTTAACCTACAGCCATACCTGCTTTTTGAATGTCGAGTTAACAGTGTTTTTAATATGTTCTAAGTAGTCATTCTTCCCATCCTCCTCTTTGGTTACCTGGAATTCTTACTTTATTTTATTTGATTTATCCGGGCCTGTTTTCAAATTTTTTTTACTGTGCCGATCCCAGCACTTTTAGCACTCGATTCATTTCCTCACATTCACCCCACGAAGGTTATTGCATATTTCAGGAGTCGCTTTGATTGCTTCCGATTCAAGAATGCTTTAGAATGCCCACGTCCTGTCAAATTTCTTTGCAATTTTGGAGGCAACCAAGCTAAGATGTTAGCTGTTTGATTACAGGAGAGGGTTAGGGAAGAGGATCGACCAGCGGCATGCTTATAACATCGCTTGTTAATACACTTCACTAACCGAGGTGCTAGCAGATCTCCAGTTATATAAACATCGTTTCTTTCTATTTGAGTGTTTTCTTAAGACCAAGCTCAACTTTCAACATGTCTCGTAACTATTATTTGAGCCATCATGTTATGTGGTCTGTTAGCTTAAATATTAATTACGAGATATGTTAAATACATCGTTGTTATTGCTAACCTGCTTAAAATTCTATTTCTCATTTTAATGTAGTCGCTTTGTTGTGACTGACACTACTTCTGAGTGCGCAGCCCCTAGATTCAAGCTGGCACCCTCTCAAAGTTTTCGAAGACTTGTAAACCAATATTTTCAACAGCCTCTACTGAGAATAAAACAGTGTAGGGAATGTTTGCAAGAAGACGCTAGTGATTTTGTCATCTTCATGTCCTTAAGACCAGCTTCCTCTCAGCTGAGCTACTGAATTCCTTTTGAAATTGGATGATTCTACTAAAACAAGGTTGTCGGCAAAACAGGTCAAAAAATAGCAATAGCAAGATATCCTAATTTGTTCCTAGTCTTAGTAATGAAAGTGAAATGAATTAATACATTTTTTTCTTAGGTAATTCTTCGAGAAAATCACATAAACCTCTGGCAAGGTAACCATCACCTTCTCACCTCGTCTATGATGTATCGTCATAGCCGGTGGCGTTACCCACATGACTGATGCGAGCCTTTTCTGACTTCCGCCTCGCCTCCTCTTTGCGTCGTTTTTCGTATTCGATTCGAGCTCCCTGAATATGCAAAGATGGGAAAGGTTAACGATTCTGAAAGTACAACCAACTCAAAGACGACAATGAGCATAATCTGTCTGTTTTCGTGCGGTACCGTAGAACTACGATGGTTTTTATATGATTTATTTCAGACTCTGCGGTGTCACATATGTCTGAGCCAATAGACCGTTTGGTGTTTAATAAATTGCGCTTCATCGCGAGAAATTGTCAGAGTTCAATCATAGTTCCAGAAAGTATTACGTCTTCTCATAAATTTTGGCACTGAAGTAATAAACACTAAGTTTAATAACATACATGAATTACTTATTTAGTTACTCAATTATATGAATTACTGTCAGTTATTCGACAGCCGGAATCTCGACAGGTATTCATGCTAAAACTGGTTTCTGAAACAGTCTATAAAGAGCGGTGTTATAACAAAAAGAACATCATGTTTCACACTCGATGTAGTTAGCTCGTCGCTTAAACTTCATAGCGGGTTTATTTCGCAAGGTGAAATAAAAACCAATTTCTATCTACAGAGCAATGGAACAAAGTCTCCTCTACAACTCTAAACTAAAATCCCGAAAATTTTATTGGTAAGAGCAAAAATTTCGAATAAGTGAAGAAAATTGTACGGCTCTCGTATGGCGCGCTTTTTTGAGGCAGTAGTTGAAATCGCTGAGCATAGCGTCACTTATTTCAAAATTTTCTCCCCTTTTAGGAAAAATATTTTTGAGTTTACTGTATAAAAAATGTGGAGGTTACTTTGTTTTATCTTTCTATAGGCACGAAAATTCTTTTTGTTCCACATTGTCAAATTGACCCGCCATAAATTCATACGATGAGCTAACTACTTCAAGTGCCAAATATAACTTTTTCGGCTATCTGACTATAAATATTTGATGTATGTTATTGAATTTGGTTTAATTGCTTTAGTGTCAAAACTTATGATAAGAACTGTTACAACTTTCGTTTGAAGAAAAAATAAAAAAAAATAGCATAGAATTCAGAGAGATTTGAATCGTCACCGAAGATAGCTGTAGATTCATGTGGATCTCAACGAGATCGGCAGCATTGCTATCAACTCATTTCCATCACTGAAGTAAGTACTACAAGATCCGTTTGATATTGATCAAGCTGCCATGTCAAAACATATCAATTTGTCTCTCAGCTCTGAGGGTAAGCTTGACCGCAATAGGATACGAATTCGCTTGAATGTATATTTGCTTAACTCGATGACGCAACGCATTCGCCATTTACATCTAAAATGACTATGTTCATTACAACCACAAGAGTGTTGAAATGCAAACGACTCTTTGAATCTGAGTTGGCTTAAAATCCGCGATTTCCCTTTCCGGGGGCACTTCCATGCCACCTATTATTCCTGATCGTATCTCGCCATTCATGTGGTTGCATTTCAGGACGTAGTATGCCGTTAATACACTAATTAGGTAGTAAGTAAATTTGAAAATTCTATTTATTATTTATCCAGGATTGCTAAGTGCCACGAAAATTTCTAAACCTTGGGCGAGAGTTGAACCCGCACCCCTTTCTACGTGGACACGTGTTAACCGCTAACTGGAGGGTTAGCACTCCCCCAGAAACGGTGGGACGCGGATTCAACTCCCGCCCAAGGTTCTAGATTTCGCATATCGCTCAGAATTGCTGAATATGTAGTTATCACATCAGATCATTAATGGTCAGGAGGTGAAACAAAGAAATCCTTGCATTACTTTTACCATTGTTCCCTATGTGATTTAGGTATCGCTAGAAAGTTTGAAAAAATTTTGATTTTTTTGAAACAAATTTTGATCGAGACAATATGCTTTTGCAACACTTTTGTTATGTTATTTCACGATCCTGAAAAGAAAAACTCTTGTTCGCCTTATTAGGTTTGTCTTGAATGACTATGCATGTGTGAATGTCGTTTTAAGCTTCTATTAGCCAAAATTTTTCATAAAGAAAAAGAGTGAAAGTCTGAATACGGCAATATTCATTGTGTCATTTTCATAATTCTCTCAAAAGCTGCGAGTTGTGTATCCCAAAAGTCAGCCGGTATAGTGTTAATTCAGGTTTCGATAGATCCCAAATTTCTAAAGCTTTTATCAAAAGTTTATCTTCGTGGCGGATACCAAGCAATTTCTGTGAGGACGATTATTCTATTTTCCAGGAAATAATGGATCCTAGCTAGACAATCCAGTTTCTAAATGTTCATATTACTATAATTATTGCTAAATTACCACTGTATTCTATTTATTTTGTCAGTAGGTCACTGCTTCCTTCACCGTCGTAGTTGCAGCTGCATTATTTCAAAGACATTGCGTCGATTTTTGATATGAAAGGAAAGTAGTGTACAATTTACAATCTAGATATTCAATCTATCGCCTAGAGATTCTGATGAAGACGCGGCCTGCCGCCTTTGACAAATTAAGTTAAAAAGCCGGATAGCAATGTTTTGTGTCATATTAGTGCAAGAATTTCGCTGTCAATGTTCAATATCTTTTACTCATTAATCGTACTCCAGTAGAACTGCATTGCAATGAACCTAATTTGAAGCGACTGAGAGCAATCACTACGTAGAAATCAACTGACACTCGACTTGAAGCAGCGAGGCTTCTAAAAGGACTAATCTGCCGAAGCATCAAACACAGTAAAGATTTCCTCATAGAAACCTTACGAAATCTCATGAACGCAGTTAAAAGTTTTGCTACTGCTCCACTTTGACACAAAGTCAGTAATGCGAAGAATCGTTATTGTTTCACTAAGGCAATTCCTGTTGGAATGACCTGAATATGTGGCCGTCAAGGTTTCACCGATCACAAGCAGCTCTTCTGTTAATGCACTTTGATCACGCCATTAGTGACAACAACTACAACTCCACATTTGTATGACATTTGAAAAAAAAAGACCTCAGTATGAATTCTTCAAATCAAAATCAGCTAGACAACATGAAGGTATTGATAGGTATTGAGTATTAGACACTCAAACAATGGTTCTGAGTAGTCACGTAATTTTCATAATCAGAATTATTTCATCCAGCACATACAAGGTCAGGTGTCTGGTTTGATGTCAAGAGCTTAGTCATAGATAAGATTAACTTCTCAATTTAGACCTTGATGGCACTAATTTAAAAACGTTAGATGAGCTGATCGTTCTATGTTAGTGCTTTCAATTAGAATTGCAATCTACCGTAGCAAGAACAGAAAATCTTATTTTGGCGAAATCTAATAAAATTTATCCCCTATGTTGAAATGAAACGAGCGTGTTGAAAGATTTCTTCCAGTATACAAAAAATTTTTTTGGGCTGGAGCATTGTCATACAGTTTCTTCCTTTGAGTTAAATTGTGAGCGCTTTTATACTGGGTCCCATAAGTTGTGGCACTAGAAAAAACACTAACTTTATTGATAAAATGTGATTAAAATTGCACAATTTTGGTATCGTTTAATTGGGCATTGTCTTGTGAACATTTTGGCATACAACTTGCCTATTTGGTCTGTCGTGGAAAGAAATTTGCCTGCTACTCATGAACGAATGGCGCGTAGGGGAAAACGTTATTAATTGGCGAGCCAAATTTATAGAACTCCCTGTGGACGGCTCGAGTGTAACTAATCCTCCGATTATTCTCTCCAGCTCTGAACTCGCGAATCACTTCCTAGCCGCCTTTCTCCAACCGTATTATCGTCCCAAACTTCATTAATCTTGCGCCGTTTCACGCATTTTCCCTGCGCGCTATCTTGCATGAGTGACAAGCGAATTTGTTCCACAATTGCGCCATTTCAGAGCAAATATGGACAAGTTGTATAATAAAATGTTGGCAAAAAAAATGCGGCGCAATTACACGAAACCGAAATCATGCAGTTCTAATTACTTTTAGTTATTAAACTTGGTATTTTTTTGTTCTAGTACCACAACTTATAGAACGACCTATTAGTAAAGGCGAGCCCATTGATGTAAACTTTACCGAATTATTTGATGCAAATTCTTTTTTCAACTCCGATAAGCACATACCACATTCTTTCCAGAGGTTTTTAAACTAGCAAACATTGAGTTCCGTGGCCCTGTGTCATGCTAACCACCACATGAGGTTTCCAGAACGGTGGCATTTCTTGGCATTTATTTACTGTTAGATGAACCATTGGAGAAAAAATATCAAGCTCATTCTCACATTCTTGATTTTTGGTGATGACTACATTGTTGTAACTCACAGATTCATACTCATAATTAGAAAGCTGTTACAACGATTTTGCTTAGAACAATGAGTGAGCTGTTGCCTTCTAAGTTTGAGTGAGCAGCTCTGACAATCAGCGATTTCGCCCAATGAACATCACGAAAGACGGATTTTCTTGTTATGATGGCGCTGTACTTCGCTACGAGTACTATTACGAATTTTCAGTAACTTCTTCTATTTCATGTGCTAGTTTGCATTGTCTTCTACGAGGAGATGGCTCGATGAAATGTCTGGATTATGGAGAATTCATTCTCAGAAAACTTGAGTACCATTTTGCTGACCAAGAAGGGTTGGAGAGAGTACCAGGATTCTTCAAACCAGCAACCGAGCACTTGTCGTAGGTGAATCTCTGATTTTGAACTTCCTTGATGACTAGGGCAAAGGCTAATATTAATAGAAAAACACGTTTTACCACAAATAACACAGCTGTCTTGTTATAAAGCGAACAAAAAAAGCACATTCAAAAAGCAAAAGCATGGAGAATTTATTAGGTGTAGTAACATGTTGAGATAAAGTAAAAAAGATAGAAGAATAAAAGAAATTGTCATATAACTACAAAACGGTCATACTAAATCATTTGTGTGTACCTCGTTTTTTATGCTTTCGATCTCTTCATTTACTTTTCGCTCTTCCTCCTCCATTTTCCGTCTCTCTGCCTCATCTTTTGCTTTTTGTTCTTTTTCTTCTTTCTCTTTGAGTTCCTTCACTTTGTCAGGACACATTTTCTCTTCAATACAAATTTTTTCCGCATCGTCATTTTTTAGACGCTGGAGAGCCACCCTGAAAAACAATGAAACTCTATCATCTGCAACTTTAACCATGATTTCCTCATCTATTGTTAATCCCACTTATTTTACTTTTCTTTAGCACTTTATTTAATCACTTTATTTAATCCGTCATCACAGTTTTTTGTTTCACTGTGCGGATCCCAGTACTTCTAGCACTCAGTTTTCGTCTCCTTCTTGAATGGCGTAAAATACTGGTTGAACAAGTCTCCTTTCACTTTCGAGGATAGCCTTGCCGTGGCGTTCTATAGGACGTTGTTCTTGACTGCTGGAGAGAAGTCGGGGTGGGCTCGGCTCCATGCGCGCCGTGACCAAGATCACCGCCACTCGGCCACGGCGCCTCTAATCCCACTTATGACAAACTTGATTTGTTATCTTTCTCAAAAGACTATTACTCACACGCCATTAAGCTACGATTTCGAAAATGGATATGCCTTTGATAAGAAAAAAAAATTAAGATGACTTCCTCGCCATCATAGCTCATTGTATTCTTCTTCCTTAGGGATTTTCTGGTTGTTAGAATGCAACAAAGAATTGGAAATGCTGACTACTGAAGCCACTCAATGTGAAAGGATTTGACTCTGCCATTCGCAAATCCAGACAAAAACTCGTGTCATAGCAGATCCAAATGGTCATCCACAGCTAAGTTTTCGACTGAAGAAAATTGAACATAATGCAAGAGTTCTCGTGCCTTCAAAAAACGACAAGGCAGCTCTAATTTACGGGTACGGCTGTGAGATATTCGATGAATGACGGTGTGGCAGCTAATAAAAGTGCTTGTGAGTGAATGAAGAAATATGGAATCACTTGAGGAATTATTCTCGTTTCGAAAAAAAAACCTTACTTGTTGATGAGTTCACAAACGTTGCCATCATCCAGATCGGTTTGATTATATTTCCAGCATTCATCTCGCATGTTCTAAACCGTCTAAGAACTATTTATACACGTTCAACCCTTTCACAGCCGCTCATAGCTACGTACGATTGTAGCGCTCTATCTATGTACACCAAAATCGTTTCTAAGTAATCGTAGCCGGTATACGCTTAATGAACTTTTTGAAATGTGGTTACAAGCTGTCTCAAAAGTAAAAAATTTGAAGGGCATCCAATGCTGAATGTACGGAAATCGTTATGCATGATCGTGAAAATGGTTGAAGAAAATCTAAGCGTTGCGCCATTTTGGGGGCACTGTCCAACTCAGAAATCAACGAACCTCTTCGAAATTTGCTTCTGCTTTTTGCCGTTCTTTCAATTTCAGAATGACAGCATTGCAAAATTCACATAAGTAATCCATTGGTATGACCTAAAATTTCAAGTTCCCTGATATAATGGACACTATGCGGTTTTGAATGCTTCAATTAAAGTAAATGATTTTTCCATCCATAATTCAAACCTTCCATCATTGATAAGTACATCCGAATTTCAAATACATGGCCTACAAGAGCATCGTAAGTATTGTTCGATAACATTCATTCCACCAATGATAAAACCATTGATAACATAAATTTGATGGAAAGATTACTGCCGATCACTTATTAGCTCAACAATAAAAGAATACATTATCATAACAATAAAAGAATATAGAAATTGATTTGTCCCGCTGAGATCAAAGGAAAACCGGTTTTGAAATCGTGCTGACAGACTTCAAATCGACTGCTGCAGTATTGGCAGGCAAGAATTTAATATACGAAAGGATTCGGTTGCGGCTGGCTCTTTACCGCTTGATCTACGAGTGCGTAGCATTACCAAGAATTGTTGGATCTTTCTACACTGATGTAAAGTTACTAATGTTAGCAGTTATGAGAGTATGCCTAAATGAATAGCTTCATCAAAACGTTTTGTTACGCCTGCAGATAAAGACTGAAAAACCAGCTTGATTGCTTTGGAAAACAGTAATATTAAGCTCGGCGACGAAGCCGATAACACCATTGAATACAGCGCGCTCGTCACAGATGACTCAAGAGATCAAGAAAATTATGCCTTTATATCCAACTATTTTTTCAGACGTCGCTCAAAACGGTACAATCTGAAATGAATTTTTGAGCCTTCCATGAGGTCTCTTGTAGACACTTAGACAGTGCAGTACACGTGTTTCGGCTTTGCAGCCTCGTCAATTGCACGATGCCTTTCGTACATTCCAATGAATTTGTGATGACAGTAGAGTTTAGCGAACAACTAGGCGTTTTTCAGTGATGATTCTTTTTGAAGCTTTTGCATTATTATTTCATCTCTTCGAAGCGATGTCTTCGCAGAATCAAAAGTAAGTTGTATAAATACACGCAAATCCATTGTGAAAATAGAGCAACTGGCTAATTACTCCGTATGCAAAACAAATCTCCTTATCCATAGTAGTATAGAAGTGGTTTATGTAAAGCTTCCTAAAAACCAGGTATCTTATTGAAATGAGTATTTCTCAAGCCATCGAATGCTTAAGAGGACAAAGCTAAAGGATAAAACTCTCGTCATTGATCAATGCCTGAGGGATGCGCGACGCATTATTCTTCAATTTTGAACTTGTATGAGGTGATTTAATGCATATCTGGCCTTGACAATGACTCACGGTGGCCTCCCGCTGTACTGAGTCAGTGTTGCTTACCTCCCAGACAGGCCTGAGACCAGCCTGGTATCAATTCAGCTACCTCAGAGGAATGGATAGCTTTGTGAGCCATGAACGGGAGATTGAACCCTCAACCTCTTGTGCAACGCGGGTCACCTTCAAGCACTGCGCCACATTCGCTCTTTTTAAAGAACATAAATAAAATAGCGAAGAATGTTATAAAACACACGAAAATAGCTCCTCCTCGCAACGATGTGGTTTCCCCATTGAAGCATATGATATTCTTCAAAACGTTGGAATCATTTTTAGCGAGAAATGCTCCCTTACAAAAATTTCTCTTGTGATATTCCATCATTCATTTACGATAAAGTCGCCTTGAAACCTAGATTTTACTGCCTTTAGAGGACGGGACACGCCCCACTGAAAACTTTCTAACACGCCGCGCGGCAGTCACTGTACTAGATATGCTACATGCGCAAGCCGATCAGTTAACTTTTGGTTCCACTTAGAGCGTTTTCGTAACATTGATTGCCCCATCGCGTCTCGGCTTGGTGTAATAAGTGCGTGTCCCGAACAAATCTGTAGCTTATTTGACAAGTCTACTTGATTATTCTACTCATCTTATTAATCTCACGTCATCTACAATCATCTACAATCAGATCTACAGTACTTTTCAGGAAGTTTATACTTATTAGCAGTATTAAATTTTGTAACAACTTCCTACAACAATCTACATAAACAGTTCTAAGAAAGAATTTATAATGTAAATGCATCGTAGAATATAAACTTCTGCGCAGTGTACGGTATCAATTTGGCAAACAACTGTTTTTGTTTTTTGATATTCTACTATGTATCAAAAAGTATTGGTGTCGCTCCTACTAATGACAGCCTCATTGATGACAAATCTAGTCGTTTTCTATCCTTTGTTGGTGACAAAACTTATAGTTGCGATGAAATTTGAGTTTCATTAGAAAACTACAACATTGTCATTTGAGCTTCCTCGCCATTCGGTCGACCGAGCCGCGTGCCAGGGTAAAAATTTGCGCGGTACGGATATACTATATGCGCGTAATAATTCGAAATATTATGAACCTTTTTCAATTTACTTACGATTCTAACTCAGTTTTGATCAAAATTCACTTAACTCAAAAATCGTCTGTCTATCGGCGACAATTTCTGAACCATTATGCTTTGTAAAATTGATTTGAAAACCTGTCCGCGTCTGCCGAGTCAAGTTTGACGTGATGTCCTGCAATAAACGAAGGAGAGTCAAAAAAGAAAGGAAATGGAAAAAAGTAAAGTGTGAAGTAATAATAATCTTCTGCGGATAAACAAGTAATTAAGGCGATGAGAAGAAAGGTATTTGTTTTTCCAATGAGAGAAGTTACAGCTTCCAATAGTCGCTGTTCCATCAAATTACATCATTTTATGGCGGTAATTGAGTTAAATAGTGACTACGCCCATCTTTCTTCTTGCCATGAAATAATTCTAATGATGTGATTGTATAAAATTACAGTGGAGGAATTTCGATTGCGGAAAACAGTTCTTCTCTTCGCTGATCGTTTCATGTGAGTGGAGCCTTTATTGTGCTTCCTTGTTCGAAACCTTCACGAAAACGATGACATGAAGGGAGAAAGCTGCTTTGAAGACGTACTTATGAAATGTTCGAGACCTCTACGAACATGATAACATTAGTAAAAAATATGTCGTTTAGATAAGCCGCCCTTCCTTATCTGATGTGCATGGAGTACGACGATCGCCAGACCGTCGGCGAATGTTTACTGAAACTAAGGGGCCTCTCCAAAGTTCCATCCTTTTCAAAATGTATTCAACCAGCTTCGGGTGTCACAATCCTAATCATCTCCTCTTTCGTCCTGCACTTTACAATGGAATGTCGATTGCTAATTCTACTTGCTCTGGTCCTATTTTACGTTAACTTCATTCTGCTATCACGTATCCTTCGCTCATTGACTCCACTGTGCAGTCATTATAACATGAAATTGTCACAGGCATGCATGTACTCCCTTTCTACATTGACCTCATAGCTTCATCATCAAGGCTGGAGTTTTTTTAAGCTCACATGTATCTCACGCTTCTTCTTTCATCACGCTTCTCTCCATTTCGCACTATCTTCTGGTGTGTTGTTTTACCCTCATTAGCTAAACCTGTCACCACTTGGCCGCCTGCATTATTTTGATGTTGGTGCTGTGAACTAACTCGAGAATTCATTTTTTCCACTAATAATTGCTAGGGCGGGGTAATGTAGAGGTTAGTGATACAGTGTATCACAAAGCAATGTCACAAGTGTGGAGTTGGTTCGTCACCCTCTTCGACACTTTCTTGCAGTCATTTGGGAACGCCTCAGCATAGCTGGTTTTGAGATTTCAAGGAAATTTGACACCACCTCTATTTTACGATATTCCTTAAAAAGACGAAATCTTTGAGCAACAATCGAAGCTATAAGTGAAAATTACGAAGACCTTTGTGAGGATAGATGAGGAAAGCGAGGAAACGAATCTAATGTAAAAAGTGATGGAAACCGCACAATTGATTGTAATGGCGAATTGAGTAAAGTAAAAATAGCAATTGCTTCAGAACTGTGTAAATGTAGAATTACATGATACCTCGTGATTAGCGGCTCTGGGATATTTGATGAAAACACTAGATTTTGATGTTTCCTCCGATCCACGAAATAACTTAGACTGTTTGATTGTCAGTGGTTTTGTAGTTGTTATGAAAAAGGCAGAAAATAAGAGAAAAATCATGTACTATCTGAAAAAACACCTAATATTATTATAGAAACGAGAAATAATCATAATAATTCGGGAAAGTGTAGTGGAATTAGCGAGTACAAAAGCAGAGAAAAACATATAAAAGGGAAAAAAGTGATGTTAAAAAGATGGCACTGCAGTGATAAAAGAAATAGAGTCTAAGAAGCAAAATAAAAACCGGAGATCAGGACGAAAAGAAACGAATTAGAAAGAAACAGCAGAGCGAGTTGGCGACATTTCACAAACTTATAAAATAGTGAAGTGCATTTTGCAGACGTTTTTTCTGCACTAGAGGCTTACTTCAATTGATCTATCATTTTTTGTGCTGAGTATAGCATAGAATATGTTTAACGGACTACAGTCGTAATTGGGGAGGTATCCAGGTCAATCTAAGTCTAACTCATCTCATCATTTTTTCCGCAAGATTTGAAATGTGGCGCAGAGCGATGCGACAAATTTTGTCGAATTTGAGAGATAGGAAACGACAAGGGCGAGGTGAATCAGCTGTCTCAGTAGAGGAATATTCTTTCAGGATAAAGTCTTTTTTCGTCCTCTCTTCTTCTTCCTATATAATTTCTTTTTATTGATCATATGGGACCTTTTTCGTGATTCTTTTAGAAAAGTAAAAGAAACCACTAGGAAACGTTACACACCATCGTTATAAGAACGAACACTTTATGAGGTAAGACAATAAATCTCAAATCCAAGAATGGAGACCGTCTGCGGGGTACTAGCCCGAGCGGCACGAATAACGCACATTTTTGGGGAAAACAATGATGGTGATAATAATAGTGGGCTGGATTAAACTTCTTATGCTCAGGTAGGGCACTCTTGTGACAAGGTGTGCGTTCTAGTGTGTGTTTCTGCGTGAAAACAGAGTATGTTCTCCATGTGGCAAAGGAATATCTTCACACAAAGAGACTCAATAACAAAGGCGTTTTTTGTGCGACTTTTTTCCATGGATAGCAGTTACATTATACCCTTCCCTCCCAACCCATCATTCCCACACACGCTCGCTACTGAACAAAGGAATGATGGCCTCAATAGAAACCTTGATATAGATGTCCTATTTAGAACAAATATGTATTTGTTGTGAGAAAGACACATCGCTATCGTCGTCTAAACTAACGTTTTGTAACTTTCCAACGAAAAAAAAAAAGAAAACAGGGCGCAACGAGTTTTCCCACTCGATATTGATTTTTACTAACTATTTGGTGCCAGAGTAGGGTAACACGATGAATAATGATGAAGTGTTTCAGGAAAAAAAAATGATAAGCAAGGCGCTGGTTCAGTCGCCTCGCTCAAAGCTTTCTTGCAATCAATCAACTGAACCCTTGGGAACGCCACATCAGGGATTACTCTAAGATTGCAAGGAGTATCGTCTCGAACAGCATTTTACGACACTCATAAATAAGACAAAATCCTTGAGCAGCAGCTGAAACAACGCGTGAAATGTTCTAAGAGTTTTGCGAGGAGGAGTACGAGGAAATGAAACAAATATAAGTACTGGGAGTCCACACAGAAATTTCCGATGACGGATCGCGTTTAAGAATATCTTATGCACTAAACGTCACTGTGATCATATAAAAACATGAAGGATGCCAAAAACACCAAGCATCGTTGTTCTCAAAGCAAGATGCATCGCTTGTTAAATTCAAGCATACAAAAAAACACACAAACACATGCATACTGACACCGTCTCACATATATATGCGAGGGTACACTAGGCGAGTGACTAGTGATGATCGGCGCGGCTCGACAGGGATTGATCTCCCACCCACTTTCTCCCCAACACTCTCAGGCAATCAATAGCGAACGCCCTAAAGGACACCCCAGCCTGGCTATCTTGAAATTGCTAGAAAATGTGCCTGACCAGTATTCTACAACGTTCGTCGAAGAAGACGAAATCCTCATGCAAGCGATGAATTCGAGATGGCGAATTGGATGCTAAAAGTACTGGGACCAGCACAGTGAAAAAAAATTGTGATATGGGTTACATAAAGCGAAAAAGGGTGATAGATAAGTAAAAAAATACATATACGAAGCACGCTCATACACAAGCTATCACATATCTTAGATCGGTCGCTTCATTAAGTTAGATGGTCCTTAGTCATTTAAGGACGGCGAGTGATATGCACAAACTCGATCCTGGGCGGGACAACCCTTGTTGCACCTATGCGGGGCCCATGTTACCACTACACTGAGGTTACCGCCATCAGACAGGATATGTTGATGAAAGAACGGTAGCGAAGCAGTGGTCGCGGCGGTAAGTGGCAGCGCGATCTCTTGGTAAGGGTGAAACGCTGGTTCAACTCCTGACTAAGTTTGATTGCTTTGCATGCAACTCTGTGCTCTTTCAAAATAATTCATGGGAGGCTCACAATATGTCGTCAGATTATATTGCTTTGAGCGAGATCTCAAAAATAGACAGAAGAAAAGGTTTATCAATGCTCCTTGATGGAAATCATAATATTACAATACTGCTTAGAAAAAGCACCAGAAATAAAGATTTTGAGCAGGCCACTTGTTGCTCAGGCCTTCACCGTTTCTTTTGTGTATGAGCCCATTTGAGAACTGATTACGCTTTACTCATTCAGATGCCGCATGATGGATGATCCAGCTTAATTTTTTTCAACTCATGCGAAGTGGCCAGTTGCTGTCTTGTTAAACGAGTTTTACAAGACAACAGCCACTCATATGGTACCAGCCATTACAATCATTCTACCGACCGATAGAGATTTTGTAGGAAGCCGATTTTGGTAGTGGAACTGTATATTTCAGTGTACTGTAGGGCTTTGCAAGCTTTCTGAGGGCAACGAATAGTTCATCTAATAAAATTTGCAACATAGCGTGAGAAACGCTACAACTGAAACAGTGTAAAGAGACGCATCATAGTGGAAATGTAACTTGAGGTTGAGATAGTTTTCATTTACTACTTATCTATTACTTACCCTCACTCTATTCAATAACTAGCAAGTGAGAATAGTTCCTTTTCTATCAAAAATTTACAATTAATTAGCGCTACACAATAAGATGATAACTGAAGAAATAATCATATCAGAACATATGATGACCAGAAGACATATTTGTCGACGATTGTTTGCTAAAAGTCGC
This sequence comes from Parelaphostrongylus tenuis, assembly GCA_019055375.1. NCBI lineage: Eukaryota > Metazoa > Nematoda > Chromadorea > Rhabditida > Metastrongylidae > Parelaphostrongylus > Parelaphostrongylus tenuis. The sequence continues at coordinate 2,008 of JAHQIW010000716.1, read as the reverse complement.
AGTTAGGAAGAAACGGGAAGATTTAGACTTGTTCAATGACAATATACTTTTCTTGTTTACCCATGCTTGTATGGTAGCTAACGTTAGCTTTGGACAAGTAGTGGTATAATGTACAATTATATATCTGATAGTCTTGAATGACATGCAAAAGATCTTGAATAAGTACGTTCAACGTCTACTTTGCTAAAAGTCGACAAGACAGTTATAGGTATAGGGAACTTTTGAATCGACACCGCAGAACTACTGATAAGTCTATGATCGTTCGATAAGTTTGATGCTTTTTGTCTGTCAAGTAATCAGAACGTAGATGGAGCAAAGAACAGTGAAATGTTAGGGTGGGTGGGTTACCGAATCATACCAAGCTTTCGAAGATCATCAGCACTCTCATGAGAAGCTCTTGCTCAGCAAAAGGGTCGCTTCTTCATTTGTACCCGAGTACCAGTAAAAAGCCCAAAGATTTTTTACCCAATCACATCAAATGAGTCAAAAATACCGTTTTTTCTGGTGCGCATACTGTTAATCGTTAGAAGTTGTCACATAAACATTCGCTTTAGATCGGATTTGATCTAATTTGATTTGACTCTTGTTCGTCTTGTACTAATCTTTCTCGCTCACTTTGTTTTTCACTTTTTCTCCTTCACATTAGTCCCTCTTCTTTTGATATAGCGACCACATTTTCTTCAATTCTGATCAATTTCGACGTCACATGTTATTATTACTGTTGATGAATTATAAAATCAAATTAACGAACTGGTTCACTTACTTTTTTTTCCTCATTAGGTCCAACTCTTTGAAATATAACTTAGAAAATTAATTAATTAATGGATTAAGAATTTGCTTACCACTCAATTCTCTAGTTATACAAGTAACATCATAACACTGCGAAAAAAGCAGTAGAAGCACTATAATTGCGAAGTATTATATATAACAATGGCTGTCAGCCTAACGGGATTTATAAAGCGAAATCGCATATCCGACCAAACCTGTTAAAGGTTGGTGGCTGACAGCTAATATAGAGATGTTGGAGAATGAGTGATCGGGCAAATGTGCCTCGGTGGTGTAGTGGTAGAGCACGCGTCCCCGGATAGGATGAACGCGGGTTCGATTCCCCTCTGAGGCCGTGTTTTTCTCACCACTTAATTCTCTAAGTTATATAGGTAACATCATCACCTGTATCACCTGTCGTCCCGTTGATCGTCGAGTGACTCGAGCGGGTACCAGCAACTCTTCCATTTTTCCCTATCGCGTGCAAGAGTAGCCCAGTGGGTCCTCCTCGCTCTAGGAATTCGCTGAGCATCATATCTTTCTTCCATCGCTTTCGTGAAGAAATCGGACCAACGGGTCAGTGGTCTTCCTTTAGAGCGCTTGACGTCCCGAGGAATCCAGTCGGTAACGGCTCTCGTCCATCGGTTGTCGTTGAAGCGCATCACGTGTCCGGCCCACCTTATTTTCGATATCCTGGCGTGTAGAACGGCGTCTCTGATTTTCGATCGTTGACGTAGGTCGGAAGTTCGGATCCTTTGTCTCATTTGCGAAATACGAGATATCCTAGCATCGACCTTTCGACTGCGCGTTCGATAACGGCAAGTGATCTTTCATCCTGCTTACGTAGCGACCAGGTTTCTGCTGCATACGTTAGGGCAGGGATAATTGTCGAGTCGAAAAGGTGGGCACGGAGTCGGATGTTCTTTGTCCTCTTCACTACATCTTCGATGCTCTTAAACGTTCCCCAAGCCGCTCGTTTCCTCCTGCTCAACTCTGGGGCTAGGTCGTTCATCATGTTGATTTCACGACCTAGATAGATGTAACTGGAGCATTCGGAAATTGTCGTTCCGTTGAGCGTGAATGGGGCATTAGAAACCCATCCGTTCCTCATGAACATTGTTTTCGTTAGATTCAGTTGAAGACCGATCTTTCCACAGGCGTTATCGAAATCAGTCAACATTCGTTCCGCTTGGCTGATGTTTGGTGTTATGAGAACGATATCGTCAGCAAAGCGAAGATGGTT
>JAHQIW010000715.1:0-43372 GCA_019055375.1 Parelaphostrongylus tenuis | reverse complement strand
TGATTCCATCTCATAACTTAGACACCTCCCTCCTTCCCCCACCAAGGTCCTTTGCTTCGTCCCATGCCCTTGTAATTGGGTGTCTATCTTGAAATGATTTTGAGTCACCTAATTTCTTTTTTTCCTTGGGTGCCATGTGAAATAAAGTTGGTTGACCATCCCCCAGTTCCCACCCGTACCCCTGTATATGATACTCTGTCTTCATTTCCCCTTATGCCAGTACAAGGTCAACCCCCTCTCCCTGCCACTGGTCTTCCCTAGCTCCTACTTTCTGGGTCGAGGTAAATGCTGAACAATTAGTGCTGGCGTTGAGAGACATTGACATGTGTACAGCAACAGGGCTCCTCAGCAGTACCGGTGGGGATAGGCCAGGCCCGAGCAGGAAATGGGAAAATGAACCTAAGGGGGAGTCCATTTCGCTGGGACCTGATTCTGTTAGGGGCTCAATGCCTCCAGCCTTTGTTGCTTCTGTAGGCATCACACCGCACTTTCTATAGCATACTTTCTAAGTCCTTTGTGCCCTATCCTAATTTTCTTTTAACTCTGGGACACATTTTGTCACCTTGCTTACCACAGACTGGTAAGCAAGCATATTTCCCAGCATTTCTCACTGATCATTCCCATCCGATTTACCCTCTCCAGCTTTTTTGGGTCCCCCTCCTACAGCCCTAGCCCTCACAGGTGTCTGCTTAGTTGTGCTTTGTCCTTGGCCTCTCACCTTGCCCTCAAATTCACGAACTCCTATTCCAACGACTGGACAGCATTCTTTAGGATCTAGTTTTGGACCCTCTTCCATCCGGAAGAACCTCTTGGATTTGGCCAGGTGATGCTAGCATCTTCTTCATACCCTGCAGTGATTATGGCTTTTCTCTAGCGATGCATCTTTGTCTGCTTTGAGGCACGCTAGGAAGAGAGTGTGCATCTGTCTTTTGCCCTAGGACAGACTAAAAATGCTTGGTGGGGTGGAGGGAGGGAGGGCAGGAGGCTCTCCACACAGGAAGGATCAGTCTTGCCCCCCCCCCCCCCAATCCAAGGATGATAAGTTACCCTCTGAGAGTTTCTCCGATAAAATGGGGAAGTTTTCCCAGCTGCAGGGCCCGGCTGGCTCCAACTTCTGGCCTGGCAGTAAGGAGGCTTGCGTGCGCCACGGCTGGGTGTCTAGTCACTATAGAGATGGGCCCCTGGCCACGTAAGTGGAAGGGAGAGTCTTACTTCTTGTGGGGAGTTCCTAGAATTTTTTCGTTACCCTCTGAGTGGTATAAAAACTAAGGATTGGGTGATTTGAAGATAACAGTCGTAAGGGCAGGAGTTAGGCCGAGTCTGAAGGCCTTCTAGTGAAAAGAGCAAGGTGAGGGGACAATAAAGCTGAGGTGGTAGAGAGCAGGGACCAGGACAGCTCACTTAAGAGTCTGAAATTTCTTCGATTCCGTTATTTCAACCTTGGCTTCCTGGGCAACAACCTAGCTATGGGACAGAAGCAATTTGTTTTGTGCTCTTTTTTAATGAGCTGGGCCTTGTTAGGAGGGATCACTGTTGGCAAAACCTCAGGCCCTGCTCAATCCTCCCTGGGAGCTGGAGGTCTCCAGCCAGTTTGGCATTCTGGTGCTTAAGGCTCACTTTGGGTGGGTTTGGCAATGATGAAGTGTGTGCAGGCCCATGACCACTTTTAAGAACTTTACTTTTTCATTTTCAAACACAAGCCACAACCGGGGCGAGTGTGGAGAGAGGGTTGTGTGGACTGTGGTCTCTGGCCATGTTGGCAGAGTGGGCTCTGGTGAGGGCCCTCGTCCCCCGTCAGAGGGACACAACTTGACAGCATCCTACATGGGATCAACGGAGGCCCCATCAACGTCCCCTCAACTGAGGGACAGGGAGGGGATAGTGGAATGGAAGCTGAGTGCTGCCCTCCATGTAGGTTGCTGTCCTCTGTGACATGAGTGCCCAGGGAGCCAGGTCACCTCAACAAGGCCAGCAGTGGCCTCATCCTCTCGCTTCGACCACCCAGACCCCGGGTTGCAGCCAGTGGCACCACAGCAGCACATTGCGGTCCTCATCCTCTGGGGACAGGACTGTTTGGTGGGTCCAGGTGGCGCCCGGGTTGGTTCGCATGGGTCCTGCAGGCTGGGTCAGAGGCGGCCCTCAGCCAGGGCCTGTACCACCCCAGACCAGCAGTGATTGGCTCAGGGCATACGCAGTCAGCGCCCTGGAGGCTTTCAGCGGACACAGTAGGTAAGACTCGGTGATGTGTTGGCAGGCTGGCAGTGGGTGCTTTGACAGCACGGGGGGTGGCTTGGGGGTGGGGGCACCCCTCCTGCCACGCCACCACCCCGCCCCCCCTCATGGGCTGGACCGTGTACTGCCATCTAAGTCCTCAGGAGGAGCCGGCCGGACTGGTGTGACCTGGGATCTGGTTTCAGGGTTTCCGGGGCTGGGGCCTGCTTCGGTGAAGCAGCCCCACGGCGAAGACGGCGCACCGGCGGCGCAAGATAGAGCGCTCTCCGCTGGCGGGCGGCGGCACCTGAGGTGCTCCCTGCAGTCATGTCCTGGCGCAGCATTCTGTGTGCGAGAACCAGATATTCCCAGAACAGAGTTTCTGCAGGAGAGGACTGAAGACATGCATAGGCGGAAGGGGTGGGGGACAGAGCCAGCAGTGGCGGCTCGGAGTGGCAGGTGGTCTGGGTTTGGGGGAGGGTGACTTATCACCCTTAGGTTCTCTGTATAGGAAAGTTCCTCTCAGGGTGGATTGGAGCCCTGAGCACTGAGCTGCCCCGTACAGAGGGGAGGAGCCTGTTGCTCTGCAACAATCTCAGCCTCCATCAGGGAGAGCGGGGGGCGAAGATGGTTTTTTTTTGCTGGAAGGCATGAGGCTCGCGTCATCACATGTGCCGGTGACCAGAGCCTGCTTCCCAGCTCCAGCGGCTCTTTTACTCCACAACGCAGGCCAGGACCAAGCACCCAGCATTTAGTGCCCTCTGGGTGCTCTCCAAAGTCATCTTGGGTCCGTCCCGTCCGTCCTTGAGGTGGCTTTCAGATGTAGCTCTTTCCATCCTCTAGCGAAGCACGACCTGCCTCCAAAAGTGAGACAAGCCCCAGGAGCATCCAGCAGCATGTTCACCAGAACACTGTCCCCACGCATGGGCCCCCACTACAGGGCCAGTTCCCGCCCCACCACCCACTCCGCTAGCACCATCTGCACCACCACTACCTGTACTGCCTGGGTGCGGATGGCATAGAGCTTGCAGGTGCAGGCCCAGGGCTACTGACCAGCATAGGGGCCGCACACGCAGGCTGCCGATGACGGCGGCGGTAATGAACGCTGCCCGGTCGGCAGGCGTAGGAGCAGTCCCAACTCGTCACTTGCCATCAGCACAGTCCGCTGCACGTCACAGCGACATGACCACCCACGTACCTCATACACAGCACTTCTCATCCCGGCACCGGAATGTGCCCCGGGCTGCAGTGCCGAACAGCGTCTCTCTTCCGCTCCATTCCATACGCACAGAAGGTCTGGTTTACATGCGTCGTGCGGCAGGTAGCAGGCTAAGTGGCCCACAGGGGTAGCCCGCCGGCCACCACTTGAAGGAGGTAGTGTCCGCTGGGCAGACTGGGGCAGTTCTCCCTCGTCCGTGCACGTCTGCACAGGCCCATGAGCCTATCGCAGCGCTGTGCGCCTCGCTGTAGCAGCCGTGCTCGCTGGATGCCGTTCATCTAGTCCCCCAAGCCAGAGCCTAAGCCGCAAACGGGATACGCACATCACTCCAAGCAAGCATAGCCCGCACCGTGGTAGGTGGGCATTGAAGCCGCCCGACCAGTCTCCAAGGGACTGTGATGGTAGTCCCAGCTGTGGCCTGGCCGCGATACAGACGGTCTCCACGATCCAGCCTTGGCCATTACTGAAGTGGGTGAGGCTGCGCAGCAGCCGGAGAGTCTCGATGCGCCATCACGTGGAGTCACATCCACGCCGTTTCTACGTATTTATGGCGAGAGGAAATTTACTGTATGGGGGGGGGTGTCATGGCGGGATCAGTACTGGGGGGCTGCGAGGGGGGAGAGAAAGAGTGGTGCAGCCAAGAAGGAAACACTATGGCAATAAATAGCGGTGATACCGCGTGTAAGTCAGGCCCTAAATTTCAGAGAGTTTGGTTTACTTTAAAAAATCGGGTTTCAAACGGTAAATGCGAGGCGCAGAAGGTTGTGATTAAAGGTGTGTTGCTGTCTGATTGCAGTAGTCGACTCCGGGCGCGGTGGGATTGGGGTTCGACTTGGTCGGTGAACTCTGCGGTGGGGCATGGTTGGGAGGGAATGGTGAGGCCTGGGTGCGGTGTGTGGGGGCAGGGAAGAAGACGGGGGCCGGTTGTGGCATAGCACGACGATTGGGTTTCCGATACGGTAGCGCAGTCTGGTGTGCGGGGGTAGGAGCCATGGCGGGCTACAGTCGAGTCCTTTGTGGTCTAAGGGGCGACGGTGCAAGGAGGACGGTCAGTCTCTCAATGGAGACTAGCATAACAAATAGACCACATCTTAGTAAATCGAAGGTTTCACCTGACCGACTGTCGCTGTTGTTCCTAAGATTTACACGGGTATCAGACCATCTGCCCCTTTGCGCAACGTTCCGTTTTTCACGGAAAGGAGAGAAAGCCGCTAAATTCAAGCAACGAAGTTCCAGAACCACCATAAACTGGATGTATTCGATCATTAGTCGGCTCTTGGGAAGGTACCGCTGTCGACAGCATCAAGGAAGAATACGACGAACACAACCACATCTTCACGCTGGTGCTATAAAAGCAGAGAGTTCTAAAAGCACGGCGAGACGTCTCTGCAAACACTCAAGCTGATACGTTAACGTGGAATCACACGAGCTACAGGCAACCGCAGCCTCCCGCCCGCACTTGCAAAACGCTGCAGAAAAGAATAATAGAAGGTTTTAAAGCAAAAAAAAGCAGCAGCAGCTAGGACCAAAGCTGCAAAAACTGGGAAGAGTATTTGCACAGCCCACCGAAGCTTCGCCACAAGACCAAGATGATTCCATTCCGACACCCAAAGGGGACATTTACAGCCTTCAAAAGGACAATGGAGAAAATCATCCACAATTACTACTCGGATCTCTTCAAGAGCCGTGTTTCTCTTTACCGCATATGGAATGAAAGAGGAAGAATTGGTCGTCCCACCAATTCTCTCTTCCGAAATCCAAGGCGCTATTCTACCTGTGTAGGATAGAACATCATCTGCTTTTTTTTCTAGCACTTTCTTGAAACCACACTAAAATTTCAATATGCCTAACAATTATTTTTGATTGAACTGTGTAAGTGCCCAAATACACCACATGTACGGCTCAAAATAATCATCAGGCATACTGAAATTTGAGCGCGGTCTTAAGAAAACGCTCGAAACAAGGTATGATATATTTGATGATACCAGCCAAAAGCAACTGAGCGTACAACCTGCCCATTCGGTGATACAATCACTTATCGGGGCATGTTAGCGTTCGTTGTAAACTTCTCTATGTGAAGGATTTTTCCTCATGGGCTCAGACAAAAGGCACTGTGCTACTGACGAGGCTGCAAGGCCGAAACACGTGTATTACTCTGTACAAATGCCCCTAACAGACCAATACATGACTTAAAAATAATTACAAAGCATATCGAACACCTGCTTCTGGTTCAGAACTCTAAACCTCAGACGGTAGTTGAAAACGCGTTCCACCCGTGCGGGGCGGGGAGAGAGGAAGGGGAGGAGGGAGGGGAAAGGTGAGAGGTAAGACGCGAGTTCAACTTCCGTCCAGTATCAAAGTCTTCTATGACACATTCAACATTATTTCATATATAATTAGAATCCCTCTGAGTAGAGTTGGACGATTTCAACATCGTAAAACATTAATAAAGTAGCACATGCTTCAAGAACTTCGTGCTTGAGCTTTTACTTGAAAACAAGAACACCTTAAGACCAAGTTATGGAGCTTATAACCTCAACGTACCCTGCCGCTTGGAGAGTTCTGTAGATTTCGATGGCTTCCTTTTTTCTCCCTATTTGTGCAAGACATAAGCACGTTGTATGTATAAGACAGCAAGTTCATCTTCAACTTCATCTTCATCCAAACCTTCCTCATTAAGCGTTTCTCTACACAATTCTGCAAAGGCCGATTGGAGATTAGGCAACCTTAGAGAAATGAAATATTCGAGTAATAACAAGAGAAACAAGATTACCTACGGATTTGTCCAAACTCGTCAGCGCCAGCTCATAATTCCCAGCTTCTATCAGCTGACACGCGGTATTATACAATTGTTCGAAAGTCTCACTGTTGGCTGAAACTTGCTGAAAACCAACCCATCATCCTGACAACATATTCTACGCCTTTAACAAGGTCTGCTATGGCACTCATAAAGTGCTAGACACGTGTTTCGGCCTTTCAGCCCCACCACTAGCTCGTGCCTTTGGGCTCAATCAGTTACTTGGAAGAGGTTTTTCCCCTACATGTAAAGGAATCGACGCCGAATTACCGTACGGAGAGTATAAATAAGTCGGCATCGACGAATCCTTTGTATGTAAAGGGTATACCACATTAAAAGTAACTGATTGAGCTGGAAGGCACCAAGCTAGTGTTGAGGCTGAAAGGCCGAAACACGTACTTAGCACATTATAAGTGCCATAACAGACCTCTTGAAAAGCCTGAAATATGCTCTCAGGATGTACTAATATAAGCGATGTCTCAAATAGTCCATTAAAAGTGTTGACAAGTATCAATCTACTAATTTACCTTAAGAAGCGAACACAAAGATTTTGCTTTTGTTTTGCTTCGTTACAGTCAATGTTGACCGCATGTGGCGCAGTGGTTAGAAGTTGCCTGAGCGAAGGACGTGTGGGCTATGTGATCCCGCGCTCAAAGCTCACCAAGTCTTGCATCATTTCACAATCGCAAAATTGGTATCAGGCTTGTCTGCGACTCTAGTAGAGCGGACTTGATAAATTATTAGGCCATCGTGAGTCATTGTAAAGGCCACATAAGCATTTGATCACCACAGATGAAGCTTGATGCAGACGGATGCATGGCGCATACTTTAGACGTTGATCAACGCCCATAGCTTCATCCTTTATCTTTTTACAGCTGACGTTTGAAGTTTAACTCTTTTCAGGACAGAAAATTCATGTTAAGGTGTAAACTAGTAAGTAGAATACATTCTTTGTGATTGATTTCAATGCCGACATTTGCTTGTCAGGCTAAACCGTTGACGCTTAGTTCCTGAAAGGACCGATACCTTGTGCCGTAGAAAGAGAGATGTCAGAACAGTAGCTCAAGTAATGTAGTGGCTAGCACGAGTGCACGAGTTTGGAAGGGTGAGATCCACGCGCAGCTACTACTTGAGGTCAGACGTTTTGCAAATCCACAACATCAAAAGGATATAGAGTTATGAAACCTTACCACAGAAAAAAAAGAAATTGGATATTCTCAATAGCCATCGATTACATCCTTTGCATTTCTCACAAGTTTTCTCAAGGGATTTCAAGTAGAAATTGCAAAAATGTAGAAATGAACCACAGGGAGAACCATCTTGATACCATGCACGGCCTTGCAAAATCACGTATGCTGAATTTTCGACCTGACACAAGCACGCTTCCCACCCGTGTGAACTCCGTGCGGTTGGTATTCACCGATAGATGGAAGTCTAAGAGGATACGGAAAGTGTCTGAGAAAGCTAATTTATGAGAGACTGCAATTTTTTTTCTGAGTTCTTCTGATGGGGTTATAGAACTATATGCCTGAGTAGTTCGTGTATCAATTGAACTGTCCAAGTTCTAAAAAGGTGAAATCTGCCGAAACGTCGGGTACTATTGGCAGATGATAGAAAAAGAGAATTATGTGCACTCAATATGGAAACAGTGAATTATTGATCAACGTCCACGTTAAGCCTTTCAGGATCACCGTTTATAAGCGAACGGCTGCATGTCGGGCTGCTGCCTGCTCTCCCATAAGACGCGACGCCATCATTATGGTAGCTGAGTGAGTTGACGTTGCGCGGCTCGGTACGAAACGTATCGTATGGTTTATGAAAGGTAAACAGAAAGCCAGTTCTGGAAAGAAAACGCCTTGTCTTCGTTAAAAAATGGTATAGGATGGACAACTTAAGGACGATTTCCACAGACGATTTCCACATCGTACACAAGAGCACATCGCTCTAAAATGCCGAAGTACTCCTTATCTGTTAGAATTATGAAAAGATAGGAAGCAATGTGAACGAGCTGTCGAGTGGTGGGAATATTTTGCACTACTTTTTTTTCGGGAACCAGCACTTCTTGCATCCAGTTCGTTTTCTCGGCATTTTTCGTCCACGAAGGTCTTCAAACATTTCCCGTTTTGCTTCAACTGCTACTTAAGGGCTCCTTTTCTTTAAGAACATGATAAATACTGGTCAGAACGATTTTTCTTGAAGTCCTGCAGGTATCCGAGGACATTGCTTGAGCCTTTGAGTACCACAACGGCACGGCGCCACTCCTGCCATTCGCAGGTGGCATCACCAACCCACTCAGGACACTTTGTGACTGCTAGTCGAGCGCGACGAGTAGTGGCTGACGGCGTGTCCCTGTCATACCCAGAAGGCTAATGCGTTCGCTGATTGATTGCAAAAGAGTGGTTAAGAAAGTAATTGAACCAGCAATTCAGTTCCTGATAGAACAGGTTCACTAACCACGTGGTAGCGCAGTTGAAATACAATGAATGCATGTAAAACTTAGTCATATATGATGACTCCACATCCATTAATCAAAGAAAAAGGCCTGCCCAACTAATATGGTTATATGGATCAATTCCGTTATCGTGCAGGATTTTTTGAAGACCTCTTCTGCTGGACAAAAGCTTTTTATCACACTACTAGTAATCACTCGAAAGCTTAAATTTCAGTGAGTTCAAAAATGCATTACTTTGTTTGAAGGCCTCCTCATGGCGCTGTAGCATTCAAAATAGAAGCGTGTTTTATACGCGTCGCGCGTTATCACGAGAACCTTTGTCATTTATTCCGATTGTTTTTGTCCGTTTCGTAAAGATCTCTAGATATTCTATGTTAATAAATGTAGAGGAAACTTTTCTCTATCGTTATAGTGCATATACTTTCCATTTCCACTATATACAGCAAAATAAACTCGCTACTGAGCCTAAGCAGCTTACGCCTCAGCACGAAAAACATATGAACGTGCAGAGAATATTTTGAAACTTGAGAATCTATGTTTCAGCTCGATTTCTTGGCAAAGCGGAAAGAAAACCTAATTTTAATAACAAAAATCGCGCTCCACATGTGAATCGGAATCGGTTTATCGATCGCAGCTACTAATCCACAGACACCATACCTTTATCGACTTATTTTCCCTTCTACGGTGCAATCAAACAGTCCTTTGAGAAGACATGCACAGTATTGGAGTAGCCGAAACTTACGCTATTGAATGATTACTTCTATTCTAAGGGGAGAGCTCTCTCGCGCGAGAGAAGAAACGCGACAAAAACGACAATGCGCTACGCGGGTGAAACCAATTTTATTTCCAGTGCTACAGCACTGTAAGAAGGCTTTTCTGCAGAAAAAAGTGCATCCATAAATTAACCGAGACTTAAGATTCCGATTGAGTACCAATAGTTAAGTTGAAAGTTCCTGTCCAGCAAAAAATTCGTCTTTAAAAATCCCTATCTCATAGCGGAAACGATCCGGTGATACTATTGAAGTTAGAAGGACTCGCAACCTACAATCATATGAAGAAACACCTCGTTTGAAAACACAGGCCGCAATTCCAGTTAATTAGATATATAAAGAAGTGCTGATCAAAAAATTGAGGTGTCAAAAAAAGAACAAAAATCGACCTGCTTAGTCCAATAGCTTCCAGCTGAGCGAGAACCGCAAGATAGTTGGCTTTACGTTCATCGTCATAACTATCCGAATGATTTCGCAACAAATCGCGAAAAATATCGAGAGCTTCCTGAAAGTCTTTTTTATCAAAAGAGTATCGGCAGCGGGAAAGATATAGCCCTGAGAAGTTGGTGAAATCTCTAAGAGAAATCGAGAAAGAACAGAACTACCTGAAACTTGTCGAGACGATAGTAGAGTTGCGCCCTGAGTTCTTGAGCTCGATGATCGTTTATGTCACAAGCCTCGAGGACTTCTAATGCCTCGTCATTTCGCTCCAAACGATAAAGAATATAAGCTTTTTCGAAGGCGCATTCCCTGTTTGAAAAAAGATGTTTTGGAAACTCATTGTTGGAAACGTTTCAGCAATATATGAGACAAAATAGACCAAAAGGCGGACTCATACTAGAACCTCGGCAAGAAAAATGAAGCATCATGTCACGAAGTGCCTCTTCAAATAGAACTGACATGAATTTGATATTTCCCCATTCAAAAAAGATGACTAACGTTTCGAAATTCGCCTTCCTCGGTGCCTAGGCACGTCCTCTATAATACTATGTACAATTATTCCGCCATTATTTCGTATGGCTAGTGGAAATCTAATTCGGAAGTCAGTCCAAAATCCTGGCTTTTGTACGGAAAACCCAACGTTCAATAACTTGCAGAAGAAAGGTCATCGGTATGTAGTCACATCAGAGCTTCGGAGAAAGTTCTCGTTGAGAAATCCTTGAGAGATGCGCCATCCATTCGTCTTCGTCTAGTATGCTTTGAGATGATCAAACAGGTAGTCTACCGATGTATCAAGTCAGTGCTGTGACCTCCTCTACAAGCCCTGGTACCAAATAACGAAACTGCGAAATATGAAAGACTTGGTGAGCCCCGAGCACGAGATCGAACCAACAACCATCAATTGACTGACGAGTGGATAGCAGAGCGCCGCTAACCACTATACCACACGCGCTATTCCTGTTCACAGATAATGATAAAATCATACTAAAACCAAAAAAGAAGAAAAACTCTCGGGGTCGACCAATCCCTGAGGGATGCGCCATAGATTCGCCTTCAATTTTTATGTAATTTCTGATGTGACTGATTGCATATCCGGCCTCAACAGAGGTTCGCGGTTGCCTGTCGCCGTATCGAGTCAGTGCTATGCACTTTCCCAGGTAGTCTGAAACCAGTTTGGTACCCATGCACGTATACCGAAGGATGGAAGGCTTGGTGACCATGAGCGCGAGATCGAATCATCGACCTTGTGCGCGACGTAGAGCATCTCTAACCACAACGCCATATATGCGCTTGATTTGACACAAATAGTTAGAGGTGCTCTGCGACACACACGATCGATGAACTATTGCAGGACCGTGGACCCACGGCGTCTCTAGCTTTCAATGCGTTGGGTCTAAAAATGGCGCCTAATGACGTCTGCCGTTATCAGACGCAGCACGCTGAAAGTTAGAGACACAGGATGCCGTGGGTTCAAAGTTTCCTAAGAGAGAATCGATGGTGGATAGTTCGATCTCGTGCTCAACGCTCACCAACCCTTCCATCGTCCGGCGTCGGTGACTTGTTCCTAAATTAGAATACGTCGCTATGCACCACAACACCACAAGTCATTATAAATTTCGAATTGCAATTAGTCAATTCAAACGTAGCCGAAAAATTATATTGCATGTGAAAAATATACGTCAGGATACGTTCTACACGCCAGGATATCGCAAATAAGGTGGGCCGGACACGTGATGCACTTCAACGACAAGCGATAGAAGAGAGCCGTTACCGACTGGATTACTTGGGATATCAAGCGCTTTACAGGAAGACCTCATACCCGTTGGTCCGATTTTTTCACGAAAGCCATAGAAGATATGATGCTCAGCAAATCCCTAGGACGAGGAGGACCCACTGGGCTACTCTTGCACGCGATAGGGAAAAATGGTAGTGTTGCTGGCATCCACTCGAGTCACTCGACGATCAACGGGACCACAGGTGATACAGGTGATCATGAATACTATTCATAGTCTGCTGCAACACAGCGTTGACCTGCGACAGAAGTAGCTTAACAGTAGGCTTCTGATATAGCGACTAAGCATTTGAACGATTTTTTGTACATCACATAATTATTATTAGAGCCAACTTATATGTGGTCTCTTATGGGCTCCTGTACAGCCCGATTCACGGGTTTCGCTCTTGCAGCCTCATCAGTCGGGCAGACCCTTCGCCTCAAGCCAATCCGTTCGGGGGCTCCCGCTCCTTTGTAAAAAGTAGGCGACGACGAACGATCTACCCCCCTAATCGCCATCAAGTGAAAAATCATCAGGTCGGCAGTGTTTCAACACTCGATTGTTCTTGGCTGGCATTTTTGAAAGATTATACCGTTTGTTTCGAATGTTTTCCTCAAAACCACGCTCAAATCTCAATATATCTCTGCCACTACTACTAATCCAACGCTCTGTCACAGCTATTCGATTAGTTTCAGTCGATACAATTCAGAAAACACTCGACGGTATCTTTGACTTATGCGCAGAAATTGTCGGTGTAACCGACGATGTGAGCAATGCATTTAGAGTATATCCCATACTTGACTGAGCAGGTTGTAGGGATTGAAGTTCAATTTGAAGTGTCTAAGATTTCAATTTTGTATCGGGCTGTAGAAGAGCCCATTATCAGACCAGATGACATGTCAGTCAGATAATAATCATGAGATATATTGAGATTGAGCGTGGTCCTGAGAAAATCACTCGAAACGAACGATTTTTCTTTTGCTAAGTTGTCCTTGGACACAGAAGATCTCAACCGATTGAATAGATGCGGTACGTGCTGCACTCGTCTTGACTCGGAAAGCGATCGCCGAAACGCTACGCGTCGCTTTTGAATGGAAAAGAACCAACATCGTGTAAGGTTCAATTGTAGTAAAGGATAGTTCGTGATCTACGACGGCGACTATCCACAAAACTGGACATTTGAATACTTACCCCATTTGACTCGGTGGTGTCTTTCGTAGTAACGTAAGCGCATCATCATGCATTGACATGTGAATAAGGCATACCAGCTTGCATTTGAATGCATAGTGCTCCTTCGGGTAGCGACGAATTACTGTACAGAGAAAATTCTCAAAAAAAGGTAATAAAAAAAGGAGATTAAAACGTGTTTACAAGCCAAGAAAGTACAAAAACCCTAGAAGAAACAGTTTGGTAATCGATTCCCTCTGACCTCGTCATTACCAAATGATAATAGCGCTTTGTTTTCTTTGGCTAATACCACGAGGTTGATAACTAGGATTTATTTCGCTGACGTCTCGACGTCTTCTTCGAGAACAATTGGTTCGTTCTCGAGTCGAATGCCCGGAGTCGTTTATTTCCTTAGCAGGACGAAGAAGTCGAGACGTTATCCAAACAAGGACAAAAGAATTGATCATTTCGGGACCGTGGGCATGCCTCCTCCGCATCTCCAACCCTCGGCGTGACAATGCTGGACGGTCTGATGGACCTTCCCCTACATCTATATCTCCCAGCGTGGCAACGCATCAAATGCATTATTGCATTATTCCAATTGTATTATTGTTATTATAGCGCATCTGGTGCAGTGGTTAAAGGTGCTCTTGCGTCGCACACAAAGTCGATCTCGTGCTCATCGCTCACCAGGCCATCCATCTCTCCCAGGGCGGTAAACTGGTACCAAACTGGTTTCAGACCTGTCTGGGAGATAAGCACCACTGACTCGGTTCAGCGGGAGGCTACCGCTAGTCACTGTAGAGGCCAAATATGCCTTCAATCACCTCAGACGAAGTTTAGAAATTGAAGACGAATGCATGGTGCATACCTCAGGAATTGATCAGCGCCAAAAGCTTCATCCTTTATTCTTTATTATTGGTGTCATCTTCCTACTTACAAACAACACAATAACATTTACATATAAAACAACATAGGAAAATAACAATTATACAAGTTCCACCGCTGGGGTGTAGAGATGCAGAGGAGGTGAGTACACGACGGTCCCCGAACGGGTTAAGATCTCGCTGCTGATCACTCCCTCACGAATTACGTCATGTCGGCCTCATCAGGCATCGTTTGAGGTGTCGATACTCATTCAGTCTCAAAAACTGACTTGCGATGATCTATCAATGTATCAAGTCAGTGCTGCTATCCTCCAACACACGCCTTTTACCAATTTATCGATTCCGGAGGAATGAAAGGCTTAATGAGCCTGACGCGGGGTCGTACCCGTAGATCATCGATCAGACGATAACATGAGCGCGTGTGTCGCTGAGCACCTATACCACTATGCCACATGGGCTTTGTCAACCATACAACTCTTACTTATCAACCTCGTGTACAAGTTGAATCACAAAAGAAAAACCAGTTAAAAAGTAGATCAAAGTAACAGAAGACTAAGGGAAAGAACTAACGACGATTAGCTGCCTGGAGTGCTTTCTGATAATCACCACTGGTATCGGCTCTCGTCAGATCAGTAAGGCACTGCCGTAGCCCACCTTCGGTTGTCATCTGTGTAAAAGGAAAAAAATCTCATTTATTCTTCCGGGACCGTGGACCCACTGCCTCTGCATCTCTAACTGGCAACTGTGGACGGTCTGCCCGCCTCCTCTGCATCTCGAACCCCAGCGTGCCAAAGTTAGGTGCAGCAACGAGCATTGTTAGACGCAGCACGCTGGGATTGAAGACGAAGAGAAGGTGAAGCAGAGCGCCCAGATTTGCCAGCTAGAGACGCAGAGGCCGTGAATCCACGGTCCGAAAGGGTTAAGCGTAATTCTTGAAAAAGAAAATAGCCAAAAGTGAAGAAAATCAGAAAAAGTAGTGTACTGAAATGGCATACGGCGGTAGTAAATACTATCGAAACGGAATATTTCGTAAATAAATCACAATACCGATCGAACCTCACTGAACCATGGCATGAAAACTATTATAAATAAAGATGTAAGTAAAACTGAAAATCCTAGACACACATACAAACTATTGAATACTCAAAAGATGGGACTTTGGCAGAGTGGTCAGTGATGCTCGCTGCGGCTCGACGCGGATTCGATCCCACAGCCTCTCAGCACTCTCTGGCAATAAATATCAAACGCCCCAGCCTGGCTATATTGGAGATTGTGGAGAGAAACGGCCCGACCAGCATTCTACGACGTTCGTGAAGATGAACGCTTCTGTAAACGAGCAAATATCGAATGCAAGAAGAATTAGAACCGGCACAGTGGGAAAAAACCCGGGGATACGAGCCTTCGTAAAGTGATTAACGATTTCATGACTGCAGGCCCACGTCCTCTGCATCTCTGATCCCAGCGTGCCGTTGCGTGACGGGTACTTAATATGTTAGACGGCGACAAATTTTCAAGCCGATCCCACTTTCTGTACAGGAACTTTTCATAGGGGTGTTAGAAATCATTCGAAAGCATAGATTTCTGCTAGAGCCCCACGTGGCCGGTTTCTGAAAAACGCTTTCTTACGTTGTAAGAGAAGAAAATCCCTTGCTACCAAATACCGACACTTCTTTCAGAACAAAGCCTTTTCTTTGGACTATTAGTAATCGTTCAGTAGTGTAATCGTTGCTGAATCCATCGCTGTGCTTATTCTCTGGAAAGACCGTTTCTCTACAATGCAGCAGGAAAAGAAGCTGATTTCACATTCGCGAGCAAATGGATCTTTGGCCAATTCACGTGCCGATGGGTGAGACGTCCACGTGATTGCTTTCGCGACACATCTATGCACGTTCATATGCCCAAAAATCGATGACTATTGCGTGAGCGCATGTGTCGCTTGAGCCCGCGGCACGTGATTTGGCAAAAGCCCACCTTGCTTGTGTATTTGAATTCAACTTGTTTTCCTTCTTGCGTTGCAGAGAAACGGTCCTGTCACAAGCACATCGTTGGATTAAGCAAACATCACGATATCGATCAATCACTATTAGTCCAAAGAAAAAGCTCTGTCCGGCGAAAAACATCTGTCCGTCTGAGACATAGTTTTCTGTGGATTTTAAGGCGTCATAGAAGATTCTTTTCGAAAACCGGCGACGTGGGGCTGTACTCAGAAATCTCAGCTCTCAAATCATTACTAATATTCACTTGAAAAGTTCTTCCCCAGCGGATGAGATCGCTTTTTCATTTGTCATCTCATAATGACAAGAACCATAAACTACTTGAGTCAATATTTGAGGGCAACAGGACCCGAGCATGTCAGTCGCAGAATATTTAGGAAATGACTGATTCATTCAGGTATTTCAGATGAGGCCGACAGATGAGAGCCATTACTAATTCGATTCTCCGAAATGTCAAGCTTATCACAGAGGGACCACCACCCTAATGGTCCGACCTCTTCACGAAACGCCTAGAGAAGAAAGTTGTGATGCTCAACGAACTCCCACAGCAAGGAGGACTCACTACGTAGTCTTGAAGGCAGAAGAAAAAACGGGAAGTTTTACCGGTGTCTCAGTTCGAGTCGATCCTCGACGATCACCGCGACGATAGGTGAACCAGGTGATACTATCAACTCTTATCAATAAAATACCGGAAGAATTGAGTGGTGGGCAAAAATTCGACCTCAGGCGGGAGCCGAACCCGCGTTTCATCCATGCCGCGGATGCGTGCTATCTTTACACCACCGAGGCCACCGCTTACTCATCACTCATTCTTCAAGATCTCATCTCTCTTTCATAGCTATTAATCACCAGACTTTAACAAAGCTGATCGAGTAAGCCGAATTCCACAGCTTTTTGGAAAGTTTGAAAACCTTTAAGAAGAAGTTTTTCAAAATCAATAGAAACACAAGAGTCCTTATTAATAATTTGATGAGAAATTCGACAAAACGTGGAATAAAATCGGGAAAAATGAATAGAAAAAACCACGAAAGGAAGTTTCTTGAAAGTTACCAACGCCAGTTTTCACTTTCCAAAAGAGTTTCGGTTATCGTCGGATTTGTAAAGGATAGAGGACGAAGCTCTCCGCGTAGATCACTTCCAGAGGGAACTGGATTCGATTCGTAGCATCGAGTGAGGTGGCTGGATGCACCGGCCTATACAAAGACTGGCGATGGCCCACAGATGGATCGAGTCGGTGTTGCCATGCCATCCTCCCACATCAGCCAGTTCACCGACCCAGAGAGGCCTCGATAAGCTGAGCGTGAGATCAAACCATCGACGGATCGACTTGCAAAGCACCCTTAACCACTGCGCCGTCCGTTGAAACCATTTAAGTAACAAACTCTGAATTAGGGCGATACAAGGCGTATGACCGAATTTATGCCTGTGTTTACATTCTAGGCGCAAATTTTCTAGTACTGTCCGCAAATACAGAATTTTCTAAATAGAAACGGGCTGATCACGGTGCGCTGGCGCAGTGCTTAGGGGACTGCGCGGTTTACACGTGGTTAATGGTTCGATCTCGGGCACGAGCCTTTCTCACCTCCGAAGCTGTGGTGGAGGCGGTAGAGCGTGCACCCCTTACTCGTGGGCTTAACCGCATTGATATCACACCTCACACGTTCGACCTAACCGAGTACTCCGACATGGACGCACAGCTCACAAGCTCTCCATTTGTTGTGAACTCTTCACTACAGCATCGCAATGTCATGTAATTGGTGTCGTATGGATCGTCATATAGCCGTGTTGATAGTCGTACGCATTCGCAGTTAAGTGCCATCATCTTCGTGAATGCAGTTTGTGGCCTAGTTCGCCGATCTTCGTTTCATCTGTATTGAACTGATCGTGGGGTTGCCGTGGCCGAGTGGATGTGATGCTCGTCACGGCGCTCATGGAGCCGAGCATCGCTCCCAATCTCCCTCCGGCAGTCAACAACAATGCCTAATGCACGCCCCATCCAGGCTATCCTCGAGATTGCTAGGAGACACGTTCAACCAATACTCTACGGCCAATAAGAGGACGAAAAACCGAAATGAATGCTATAAGTGCTGGGATCCGCACTGTGAAAAAAGAAGCACTGTGAAGACAGATCATTAAAGTGTCGAATTATGTGAACTGACCGTTCATGCTTCCCCTTTTGGAACGTGTATTCCTAATCATGTAAAACATCTAGTTAGTTCCAAACGTTTACATTCTACTGTTTTTTATAGACCTTGCCGTAGCAATGTATAATCTGATAACATATTTCAAGCTTCTTTTGAGGTCTCTTATGGCACTTATAAAGTGCTAGACACGTGTTTCGGCCTTTCAGCCCCGTCAGTTGTACGGTGCCTTTTGCTTCAGAAGTTGCGCTGTGAGATATCCCTTGCTAAGAGGAACCGACGTCGTAGTATTTACACGCACAGTGAATGGTTCATAAATAAATACCAGGCGTATTGAAATTTGAGCGAAGGCTCAAGAAACACTTGAGACGAAAGGTATGATATCTCACGAAACCGGCCGATAACAATCAAGTGTATAACACTGCCCGTATGGTGATTTATCACTTGACGGAGCGTGTAAGTATTACGATGTCGGTTCCTCTTAGCAGGGAATATCCCCACGCGCAACTGACTGAACCAGAAAGCACCGTGCAACCGACAAGGTTGAGAGGCCTGAACACGTACCTTACACTGTATAAGTGCCTCATAAAAGGCCATATGCATGGCTCAAAAATAACTATCAGGCATTTTGAAGTCTTAGCTAGCCCTCAAAAAGCACTCGAAACTAAAGGTATTACATTATAAGTTTTAGAAGCCACGAGCAATCAACTTCAAAACACTGCAGGATGGGTGGCCTTTTCACCTTACAGCAATGTAAGTTGTTAATCGTCTACTTCTTTGTATATAAGACATATTACGAGGGATTGGCTCAAACAAATAGCATCGTGTACTGATGGCTGACAAGCAATAACACGTGTCTTGCACTACATAAGAGCCATAAAGGACCTCATTAAAGGCTTGGAATATATTATGTGATTAATTCCAAACCGTTTTACCGCAACTGTACTTCAGCAGTGGTCCGTCTTTCCATTCAAAACAAACAATCTTCCATTTACTGTTTTCTTTCTCACCATAGAACAATGCCTAGAGAAAGAAAAACGCCTAGCACCTTCTTTGTCATCTTGTTGTCTACACGGTAAAGTTGACGGTCGTTCTAGGAGGTCACTATCGATTTCGTTAATAAGAAACTTCTCATGAATTTTGCTCATCAACGTTTTTCTAAAAAAAAAAGTGATTTTTTTCTCACCACATAATTCTTGCTTGCATAAACATCAACTATAGAGGTTCTTTTATTTTAATAACTCCATAATTTTACTATTCAGCAAGTACGGAGTTACTTAATAATGATTCATTCAGTACCTATGAACAGTACAGTACATGCAGTCGTGATGGCTGACATTTTGGCGCTGTCGCCTTTTTCAGAGCCTGAAAGAGTTACATTGATTTGAACATACTCAATCGAGCACTCTCATAACGAAAGCACAACAGCTTACTTTACTCACCCTTTTTTTTGGTTCTTTATGGTCCCCCATATGTTACGTTAACTAACCGCACACAGTCTTGCATGGATGGTACAGTGCGTGAGGGGCGGCGCGGCGTGACTCAGATCAAAAAGTCGATCTGAGAAATGGCGCGATATCACGCATGGTAAGAAGGAATTTATCTTGGCCGTTCATCTTGGGGTTTTTGGCGTGAATCCAAAACGTTTCGAGTGTTTTTCGCGCTGAGGTCTTTTCTTCCCGTGCGAGTATATTGACTTTGACTTGAAGTCCTTCTCGTTATGCGTCCGTATCTTATGCGCTACTAACGGTGGGAGCGCCGTGTTGTGGAATGAGAGCATTTACCACGGCGGCGGAGCACATCACCATGGGGTGCGCGTGGCGCGCCACCGGACACAAGGCAGCCGCTAAGGGTTTGAGGTTTATATTCGACCCTGTGGCCCTCATGTAACCCCGTGGCTCTCTCACTGGGTGCTAGTCCCGGTGCGAACCTTCACAGGGCATGCATAGGGTCAAGTGCTCTGTCACCCAACCGTGCTAAACAGCCAACCCTTCCCCTATGCAGTCATAGAATTATGATTAGGTAATCCTGCTGGGTGTTTTCAGCGCGAAAACACTTGAAGCTTTTCGGATACATGTCCAGACCAGTGGAGGATTCCGCGCACAGCCTTTTTATTTGGGCGGTGACAGAGGGTATCTTCGTAGCTACCGTCCAATATGCATTAAATATACTTGAGATATCTCACAGAGATTCTGTTTGATTAAATTTTGAAGACTTTGATGAGGTGCAGTCAGTTGAGAAAGCAGGATCCCGAAATAGATTCTGTTGTATAGACCATACCACATCCCAACTGTTTTTTTGGAGCTTTGGTGGTTTGACTAATTTCTTCAATGAAAACATAATTTAGCTCGATTGCTAGCTCGATTAGGTCACGCGAAACTTTCTTATTGGTGCTCTCCGCTCTCCTGTGCGAGCACGTTCAGTGAGATCAGATTATTCCAATGTGAACGTACCATGTTGTAGATTGAGAACAACAACGTATGATACATAATAATTACAAAAATATTATCAGGTTAGACAAATATAATAGCATATCAATCTAAAAACACACGTCGATATCCAGTCGACGATTACGATCGATTGGTAGTTGACGAAGATCCATTATTAAAGGAAACGATTCCGGGAGAGATTTTTGAGCAGGCTTAAACGGCGGTGTGATGAGTTTGATGAGTTTAATATCTTCTCGAGACACGACTACTCGCCACCTTGTGGTGTTATAGGTGCAAAGTAAGAAACTGTCTCCATGATTTGTCGTAGCCGTGTTCTTACTTTCCTTTTCCAATCACGTCGTATTGTACCAGAGATATGATTTCCTTTAACCTGGTAGCTTCACCGCCCGCTGCCGTTGACGGAAGCACTTAGTGTGCTGAGTCCTGAGGCACAAAGCTTCTTGCTTGATCAATGTTTTTATACCTAAGATCCCGAGGTCATCCCAGGCTAAGCTCTCCTCAAGTTGTCATCACAATCGAGCAATCGCAGCTTTTGTGGATCACAGGGAGATTACCACCTTGCGACTAATTACCATTACAAGGTTGATTTGCGGTACAGTTCACTCTTAGCTGGGCTTTTCGGTGGGAACGTCGCACTTCTTCATTGCTTGTGTGGTCCTAGTGAGAGTTGAACCTTTCTGTCCTTCGCAGTCCGACAGTCAAAGATTTCAGCCACGATAAGGCAATGAACCATTTGATAGATCGAAACAATCATGATGGTAATAGGAGAAAACGCTGCTGTAAGTACTAAACTTTATATGCAAACAAGAATATTTGGTTATTTATTTTTGCACTTACGGTAGTATATATATCTTCATACCCTGTTGGCAGTGTACACTAGGTCTTCCGATGGGTGGCCTTTTTACCTTACGGCAATGTAAGTTGTTAGTCGTCTATTCCTTTGTATGTTAGACATATATCCCTCTACGAGAGATTAGCTCAAACGAAAGAGACCGTGCTATTGATGTCTGAAAAGCCATAACACGTGTCTTGCACTATATAAGTGCCATGAAAAACCTTATTAAAGGCTTAGAGTATCTTATGTGATTAATTTCAAACCTTTTTTATCGCAACTGTACTTCAGTGATCCTTCTATCCATTCAAAACAAAAACTCTTCCATTTGCGGTTTTTTTTTCATCATAGTACAATGTTTAAAGAAAGGAAGTGCTTAGCACCTTCCTTATCATTTTATGTCTACACGGTAAAGTTGACGGTTGATTTAGAAGGTCACTATCGATTTCGTTCAAAAAAAACTCTCCAAGATTTTGCTCATCAGCGTTTTCTGGAAAAAAATGATGTTTTTTCACATCACGTAATTCTTGGTAGGAACTTTTCGCGAAGATACCTTTTTATAATAGGAGTGCTTCACGCAAACACGGAATAACGTCGACAGGTAGGCAACACATGCGACGGCATGTGTGATTGAGTGTAGATATCTCCTCTCTTGAGAAAATTTATGTTTGTTAAACATCAACTATAGAGGTTCTTTTATTTTTATAACTCCGTAATTTTACTATTCAGCAAGTACGGAGTTACTTAATAATAATTCATTCAGTACTTATGAGCAGTACAGTACATGCAGTCGTGATGGCTGACATTTCGGTGCTGTCGCCTTTTTAGAGCCCGAAAGAGTTAGACTGATATGAAACATATTCAGTCGAGCACTCTCATAACGGAAGCACAACAGCTTACTTTACGCACCCTTTTTTTTTTGGTTCTTTAAGGTCCCCCAGATGTTACGTAAACTAACCGCACACAGTCTTGCATGGATGGCACAGTGCGTGAGGGGCGGCGCGGCGTGACTCAGATCAAAAAGTCGATCTGAGAAATGGCACGATATCACGCATGGTAAGAAGGAATTTATCTTGGCCGTTCATCTTGGGGTTTTTGGCGTGAATCCCAAACGCTTCGAGTGTTCTACCTTGCTACTCTTCAGTGAAGCGATCTTCCACAAAATAATAGCGGTTCAATGAATTTCTGTCCAGCGAAATGTAAGCGAGATAAAAAAAACGCGTAGTTGTATGAAACATAATTCTATTTTTGATTTTATAGCGTTATTAAATGGTGTTTCAAAAAATTATCTGCGTATGGCTGTAGCCAGAGATTTATACTTTCGTATGATTAATAACACTCTTATGAAAAACTCCTGTAGAGCGAATGAAGGCGGATACTGAATTGTTCCCCCACAACTGAAGTGTACCTGAAAAGATTATGACAAATTTTCAAATTGCCTCCTTTGACCTCTATGTATGTGCAAAGTCGCTTGTGACAATGTTCAATTATGTTGGCACTCGTTTTCATTGCAATTTCGAGCCAAGGGCGTGTCAAAGCCGTTACAAGCGCGTCTACGCTAATGTAGCGAATAGACGAAACTTTTTGCTTCAGTGTGAACCACTGGCAGTAAACCACAGGATAGAAATCCGGCGAGTTGGCAACCAAAATCAAACACTTCCGTTCATCAAGGCCAACGTCGCCCTTCTGGTGTCGCAAATGTCGGCTTATCCATTACAGAGGCCAGAAAATGACTGCTGCCTATGGTTTTTGCAATTGTGGGATTCTGCTGACCCTTCTTGTGAGGTTCGCGTTAATTCTGGCAATTAAGAAGCGCTTTGAGTGTGAATTTCTTCTGGCCCTTGAAAAGCACCTTCGGCAAACGAGCAACACCAATGAAGCGAATCACGGTGAATCTTTGGAAACTGTTTCTCTTTGATATTTTTATCCAGGAAGTGAACACGAGAGATTTTATAACCGCGCAGCTTCGGCTTATTTTTAACAATATTTTGGACGTTCCACTCGCTGTTTTTGCCAGGCCATTTGTATTGAACACTCCTAATTTCGTTCGCATTTGACAACAGATGTTCCGAATGTTTTCGGATTAGACAAAGTGGTTCAACGGCCTTTTCGAGGTCGATCTTCAATCCCTTCAATCTCTTTGAAACTTTTCATGGCTGTGTAGACATCTGCTTGTTTGAAACCGGTCAATTTAAAAATGTCGGCCTTTTTCATTCCCTGCTTGTGCTACTCAACTAATGCGATACCCTCATTTCCATGATCCATGACTCAAGCACAGCCGAAAATGGGCACATGAATAAAACACATTTTGGACCAAAACTGGGCAAAGAATTCAGTAAAATTATCAGCATTGATGAAAAGCATCATATCACTGCTAAAAATAAGAGCTACAAGATTGACAGAAATTTCTGCGCCTCCTATACATGGTAGGGTGTGTGGAATTTGTAACGTCGGGCCTTTCAGCAACTCTTATAAATTGTACTCAAAGTGATGTTTGTCGTAGAAGCGATCAGCTCAATCATGATTTATTACATAGATAAATAATGGAGGATCAATGACCTATAACGCCCTTATGAAATAAAGAACGTACATAAAAACAATAAGATAACATTGGAAACTTATTTGACTACTACTTTGTAAAGTGAGTAAAGAAGAAGCAGTGTAAGAAGTTTATGGTATAGGAAATGAAGAAAAGCATTCTAACTAATAAAAATCCTTTATGAGGTGATTGAAGGAGAAGAAGGGATGGGTGATAGGAGCAGATTTCTAGAGATGGGAAAGTAGGAAAATTTTTACACGGACAAAGGCCATAAGATATCGAACACAAACACGCTCCTACCACATTTGTGAGACAAGGTAACAAACAGTTTTGATGCTTTAAGAATAGAATGATTGAATATTGTTAATTGTTGCTGAAATTGGCTAGGAGTGGGCGGATTACGTTGCTGGGTCTCCTCGTATGATCAGGTTGTAGGGCCACTTGATACAGGTGGAACGTCGCTTATCGTTTGCCTCTGGAAGTATCTCTTGGTACGACAACCGGCGGCCATTGCTCATTCTAAGTGTAGCTTGAATATATGCAATATACATGTAATCAAGTAATGATTGATCATGATTATCATTCCACGCAATATGGCTTGATAGAAACTATTCGGTAAAAAGTTTCCATATAGCTAATATCTGGGTATTCATGCCAAAACTATCATCGACTAATATATCGACGTCTTTTCTTCATCAGAGGCGATGATTCGAGTCAACTATCTTGTCCACATTCGTTCGTCGTTGTACTCTTCGTCTCTATTATCGCTCTAGTTGAATCTCTGGTGGAGAATCACTCGAATGAAAACGTCATTCAGCAATTACCTTATATATGGAATGATTGATAGATATGAAAATCCAAAAATTGTATGACCTTCCTTAGAATATAAATTGCGGGAAATGGAATAGAATGCAAGAAATTGTAGTACAAAGTGCAGAAGTTGTTAAGAAAATTTTAAAGGAGGTTTCAACTGCCATTGCATTTATTTCTGCTATTGTTGTATTTTATTACTGATTTAATATGGAAGATTAAATTTTTTAGAGAGGGAGAGAGATGCCAAGAAAGGTTAGACCGATCATGGTATGAATCCGTTGTCCAACATCTTACGAGTGATGGAATTTAGATTATTCATTTTGTTACTCGTTTGATATTGTTGGAGAAACGTAAGAAATATAGCAAAAGAATTTTGGCTCTTTTCGAAGACTATTTAGAGTGACGCAAGTCATTGATTATGTCTTCTGGAGAATAGATTTTAATGAAATAGATTAAGATGAACCTGAATCTGAAAGCAAACTAAGGATATATTGTTCTATGGACAGTTTGAAGAATTATTCTTATACTTTTAGAAAGCACACTAATATTAGAATTGCTGAATGTTAATCAAAGGACTTAATCTGAAAATTGGAGAATTCATTTGAGCTTAAACTATCTTACTTTGAACTAGATCTTTGAATCGTTGCAGATGATTATTTGTACATTAATAATTTTATGCCTATGTTGTGTTTTGCTGACTGAATTTAGAGACTTTAGAGTTGCACAATGAGTGCTGAATAGCATGAATTGTCACTTAAATTTGGTGAATTGATAGATAACTGCCACTCGAGACTTATTTTCGTAATCGTTTACAGAGATAGAATAATTCCTCTATACTGATTAAAGCAATAATATCAATCATACATAAAGCAACAACCTGAATTATGCAATCATTATACTAGTGACTTTTCAATAGTGTACTGGATTACAAACATGGCAGCACAGGTTTTTGCGGTTTTGTCCAATCAATGCGAAAATTTCTACACTCAAGCTATTTGAACGCAATTTCCATTATTAGCAAGAATATTTTCAGATTTTGGGTAGTTTGTGAATGTCATCGAAGAAAAACGTGGTGGGTGAAATTGGCAAAGTTTTCAAATTTTTCTGATTTAGAATTGGTATTTTCAAGTGGCAATCTGGCGCTGCAGTATCGGTAAAGTAAGGCGAGTAAGATCAAACCTCGTAAACTTCTCACCTGAGCGCTTATGTGACTTTCTCGATCGGTTTAGCTACAGGGGATCGAGCGTTATCATGCAGCAGCATTGCAGAGTACGCATATTTAATGGAGCTGAGGCGACGATACAATTGCAGGAATGACGATTAGAAAATGTTTCGCGAAGTTGATACCTGGAGAGAACACTCTGGAGAATCAGTTACGCTGGGGCCGTCGACAGGAAGCTCCGTTAATTGTGCATGCCGCTTTACTAACACCTTCCCACACGCGCTATTCGTGCATGGGTAGCAAGTAAATTGGGTTTTCTTAGGTTATAAGGGAAACAAATGAAAAACCGACCTCACTCGCTGAATAGGGAGTTTTTGTAGGTGTGTTAGTGATCATTCGAAAGTTTAGATTTCTAGCTACAGCCCACGTCGCCGACTTTGCGAAACACCGTCTTATGATATTGTAAAATTCAGAATAAGATTAGCCTTAGACGCGCATATTTCTTGCCAGGCAGAGGTCTTTCTTTGGACTGTTAGTAATCATTCGATAGCGTAATCGTTGCTAATTCGAATGATGTTTTTATAGCCTGAAAAGACAGCCTCTTTACAACGCAGTAGGAAAAATAACTTGAATTCGCATGTGCGACCAAGGTGGTCTCCAGCTAATTTACCTGCCGCTGGATAAGGGCCAATTTCGCTGATGTGATGCCGTAAGGCCGGCGCAAAGTCGATCATTAATCGCCTCCCCGCAATTGGTAGCCTTACTTAGTGGCACTTGAATTGGCTAAAGTCCACCTTGGTCACAAATGCGATTTCCACTCATTTTCACTGCTGTGTTGCAGAGAAACTGTCTTTTCAGGATATAAGCACAGCATTGAAATTATCAGCGAATACGCTAGCGAATGATGTCTAATAGTCCAAAGTAAGAGCTCTGTCCGACGAGGAAATTTCGCGTCTGCAATATGAATCTCTTTTTGCAATAACGTCAAAAAGGTATTATCGAAAAACCTGCGACGTGGGGATGTAGTCAGAAGTCCAGCTTTTGAATGGTTAGTAACACTTCTATGAAAAGCTCTTGATCAGCGAATGAGGTCGCTTCTTCATTTGTCCCCAAACAACTCAAAAGTATCCGGATTTTTCCTAAGACAGTTCCATCTCGTTACACTTGTAGGATGTGCAAACTTAAAAAAACGGTCGACTTTCTTAAGTCAGAAAAGCAAAGCGAGGTCTATAGCAGTGATATGCGGAAGTGAGCTTACTTTTGATGAAGACCTTCGCAGAATAGAACAAACGAACTATTAGTGGCGCTACCTGGCAGACGTTTTTATTACAATAGTAGGTCGTAGTGGAATGGTAGGAAAAGCAATGAATTATAGTAAATTATTTCTAGATCGTTTCAAAGGCTGTGAATCTTATGACTTGCCATCACTTGTTGACTGCACATGTTATATCCTTTGTAGCTAGATATAACATAATGTTGCCTTTTGTTTTCTGTCAGTGTGAGGAAATTACCGAGCGCGTCGGCAAAGAATGTAAAGAAAGAAAGATTGACATGATCACAAGCTGATAAGGATATACATATTTTGAGCCATAGGTCTAGTGCTATATAGGCGCCTATTTCGTCCTATTGGGACTCATCAGTAGCACCCTCCCTCGGTTCCGTCGATCCCTTGAGGTGAAACAATCCTCCAAAGGAACCGACGCCGAGTAAAATTAAGCACCCAAAGTAGGATGATGTTATTACCTGACTTTGTGGTGACCGGCAGTCGAGCTTACGGCTTTTAAAATGAACTATACTTCTGCTATCGACTGCTTTTTTACAGACCCGCTCAAAATGATTTAATCTGATAAGGATATGACATATTTTGAGCCATAGGTCTAGTCAGATGCAGAAGCAGTCGATAGCAGAAGTATAGTTCATTTTAAAAGCCGTAAGCTCGACTGCCGGTCACCACAAAGTCAGGTAATAACATCATCCTACTTTGGGTGCTTAATTTTACTCGGCGTCGGTTCCTTTGGAGGATTGTTTCACCTCAAGGGATCGACGGAACCGAGGGAGGGTGCTACTGATGAGTCCCAATAGGACGAAATAGGCGCCTATATAGCACTAGACCTATGGCTCAAAATATGTATATCCTTATCAGATTAAATCATTTTGAGCGGGTCTGTAAAAAGCAGTCGATAGCGGAAGTATGATCACAAGCTTTAGACAGTCGCCACTTAGGTTCGAATTCGTAAACATTGCAGAGACGCGGAATAGAAGGTTTTAAACACAGAGAAAGAGCAGCAAAGAACGAGGTCACAGTATCCGGCAGTTCACTTACGAAGTTCACTCAGGCTCTGCCATGTAGTCAAGTTAATACAAAAAGGCAATGGAGAATGTGCGGGCTCATCATGATTCTACTCATTTTTCTTTCTCTCAATTATCTTCCAGTGTGATAATTAGTTCAAATTTGGTAAGGTTTGTTCGGATGATTCCGTATTTCTATAATCGTTCACATCTGCGAGGCTGAAAATAGCCACGAACGCTTTCACCCGTCGTTTGAGTAGTTGTTAAAGAGGGTTCATGCATTCTTTTGGGTTTTCTTCACTGTCATCTAGTTTTCATATTATATTATCGGCTCATCATAATATACATAAGTATACATTTACTATGCTATAAGTCAGCCCTCTTTGACAGACCACTGATAGCTCAAAAATGATTACCAGACATATTAAATTTGAGGTGTGGTAATTTCACTGGACATAGAGTGTAAAACGTTTGTCGTCGCTAACTCTTAGTGTGGGTACTGGAGCACCACACAGGACTGGCAAAAGGCAAGAAAGGATAACTGCCCGATTGACGAGATCGCAAGATCGAAACACGTGTATCGGGCTCTATAAGTCAGCCCTCTTTGACAGACCACTGACATGCGTGGCTTAAAAATGATTACGAGGCATACTGAAATTTGAGCTGTGGTCTTAAGAAAACACTCGAAACGAAAGTTATATATATACATATATATGTATATATGTACATCCACTTGTATACATATGCATATATAAACGTATATATATGCATAGGTATATACATATGCATACATATATATGTATATGTATATGTATATATATCAGTGGGCCTGGAGATGTAATGTATAAATGGCATCAATGGCAATGTATACATATCGATGGGCCTTACTGTCTCTTTTGGCTATCCCGCTGGACATGGGTGCATGCAAAAATAGGATCTGTGGCAGTCATACGCATGCAACGTCATTTTTCAACCATTACATGACTTCTGCGCCACTGTGCAGATCTTCTCGCACTGTTGAATTTTTAGTATCTACATCAGTTGAACTAGGTGCCTAAGAAGCTACGATTTATGCGCTGTTGAAATGCGCCGTTCGCCATCATAATAAATTTTAAATGAAAGAGGAGTGTGTTTTTATTGTACGTCTCTTATGCATCACCGGGCTTACGTTCGGTTGCTGCCAATATTTCGAAAAGAAATTTTGATCGGGTGCAAAAGTATTTACGTGTTTGAGTCTGTGAGTTTAAGATTTGAAGTAAAGTGGCAGAAGCAGTATCGGTAACGCATTCGGCTGAGGAGATGTTAACAAACGTGTAGTGAAGTGATGGTTGAAGAAATAAATGAAATTGATTTTATTCGTTACAGCGCATCTATCTGTCAGCTTAGAAGTCTAGCGTCGTCTAGCGTAGAAGGAACGATGTGCGAAATGGGCGTCAGTAATGTAACGAATAGAGCACGCACTCCTGGAAACAGTGAGGTGCGGATTTTCGTCCCGCCTAACGCGAAATTTTGCATATCCCTCTATAATACTGGGTATATCTATAAAATCATACCACGCAAAAAGCGGTTAAATAAAAACAATTTCATTTGATCTTCAATACCTAATTCTGTCAGCGTGACTGGGTTCGATGTCGAGACCGACCACTCGAGCCAGGCCGTTGATGGCTGGCGGCTGACAAATAGATGCGCTGTAGCGTAACACAGAGCGATGTGCAAAATGGGGGTCAGTAGTGTAACGGATAGAGCACGCATTCACGGAAGATTGAGGTGTGGGTTCTAGTCCCGCCTGACGCGAAAGTTTTGCACATCACTCTATAACACTGAATTGAAGAATTTTTGCAAAAACCTTGGAGTTGACAAGCATAGCGCTCGACCATGGGAAGATGACGACGACCAACTGAGAACAGTCATTAAAACTGTTCCTCTCAAGACTACACGAGATGTTGCAGAAGAACTCATCGTCTACCATTCTACGGTCGTTCGCCATTTGAAGCAATGCCAAGGTATTCGTTGCTTCAGACGAAATTGAAACCGCACTGCTTTTGAACCTACCTGGCTGGATTTTATTTTCACATTAATGTTGCCTGCCAGTTATTCGCTGCTAGGAAGCTAGAAAAAGCTTTTGGAATAGATCAGTCTTTGCGCTGCGTCATACCTTAGACTTTACCTAGCATTCTTTCATGTGATGGAATGAATGGTTTTTTAAGATCAATAAAGGGAACCTAGCGATAAATCAACTCATGCTATCCTCTCACACTCGTGTAGTTCAACTTTGCCGATTTTGATATCATGATAGGTTTAATGAGCCTTTGCTGTGCACAAACCGTCAGGCATTTAAAGCATGCGGACTACCTCTGAACATCCCAAGACCGACTATCTATTAACCTCGGCATAGTTTGAATAAATAATTATTTTCTTCTGTTTAGCTGTTCCGAGGTGTAATTGATATTATTTATTGGATATTAGCGAAGCATACAACAATACAGTCAGTAATGCAGCTTGAATATACAATATCGAGGTGGCTAACGTTTCGGCGGGTCGCCTTCGTCAGAGCCTGGAAAGATCACATTAATCCACAATCCACTAAGTCAAAACCTCCATAACCCTAGCAGAAAACGTTAGAAATGAGTTTTGGATCGCATATTTTAGCTTCGTTTTAAAACACTCACTGTTTTGATGTTTGGGTCTGTCAATTATTAATTGAAGACCAGCCGCTCAAGGTCAGTGCATCATCAGTGGGCTGTGCCTAACTCGGGCCGGAAAAAATCAGCCTGAGGTGTGGTTCGAGGCCACGCGTGATTCAATTAATAATTAATAGACCCAAACATCAAAACGGTAAGTGTTTCAAAATGAAGCTTTACTATGCGATCCAAAAGTCATTTCTAACGTTCTATGCTAGGGTTATGGAGGTTTGACTTAGTGGATTCTGGATCAATGTGATCTTTCCAGGCTCTGACGCAGGCGACCAGCCAAAACGTTAGCCACCTCGAATATTGTATATTCTAGCTGCATTACTGACTGCATTGTTGTATGTTTCGCTAATATTCAATAAATAGTATCAATAACACCTCGGAACAGAAGAAAATATTCATTTATTCAAACTATGCCGAGGTTAATAGATAGTCGGTCTAGGGATTTACTACAGTCTGTTCCAGCCAAATATTAACAACTTGTAAAAGAAGTCTTGTCACTAAGACAAAAGATCGTCTTAGCTAGACAGACAATTATTTTCCTCCGTCGCTGCTTGAAACACCGAGTCGTTTCAAACTTCATCAGATGAAAACGACTTCACGAACTATGCGGCCGGCCAAAGGAGGAACAACGAATTTTGGATATCGAAATGCGGCTTCTTCGCGAAGCACTTCGATTCAAGCAAGATCCACTATACTCCAAATTGAATAAGTGTGAATTGAAAGAGTTGTATTGTGTCCAGTTTCTAGAGGATCGCCTTTGGAGGAAAATCAAGGGTGGGTCATTTTTGATCTGCGATCCTATTAGGTCAGTGCTAAAGTAACCTCATGCACGAAATTCGAAAAACTATTGTCGCATAGACCAGCTTCATGGACAAAACACCAGAGCACCGTTAACGAAAGCCCCAAGAGTCAAAGTAACATCAGTAATGTGCTAGATCAATCAAGGGTCACCGTGTTAGGAGGCATGACTCTTCCCGCTAATGCGCGCTCTCTCTTAGAAATGGTTCCAAGTTTTTCACCAACGCAACCCATTTCTACGAAAACCCTGTGCGGTATAGCATGCAATTTGCAAGAACTCCAAGACCGACTCCGCTATAAAGCCAGACTAGAATCAACCAACGAGCACAAACAGCAAAACATAGGGGCAATACCAACACCACCTTTTCCTCAAGCGTTCTTTAGACAGCAAGATCCCAACAACAAGGTAGATATCAATTTTCGCATTTTTTCAAACGAAACTCTCAGAATCCTTAACCACTATCGCGAGAAAATGTTTAGTTCCAACCTAACATCAGCGCAAAAAAGCGGCATGCGACAGATACGGAAACTAATAAATTCCAAAGCAATTAGACTACCAGTTAGTGACAAAGGAGGAGAGTTTGTAGCAATTTTCAATCAGTTATGATTGCGATAACGAAAAACACCTTGAAGACACCACACTTTATCGTCCATCATCTGGTAAGGAATTCCAAAAAACAGTATCGAAAATTGAACCAACAATGGGTGAAAATAGCGAGCTCAGCTGGTTCAAAGCCTTCCGTTATCTCTCAACTAAAACTTAGTCCACCATCATGTCCCGTCTCATGCTCACTTAATAAAACTCATAAGTTGGTATACACTGATGATCTTTTGCCTACTAAAAGTTACACCGATCATCAGCTGCATAGGCGGACCAACGGATAGGATAACGTGGTTTTTGAACCCAATACTAGTCCAATTACTAAAGCACATTCCAGCAGATCTCACGAACATTCAAATGTTCCTAAAGCATTTACGTAACGCATCCCCCAACAACGCGCACTTAACGGAACCTTTCGACGAAACCGCCCTTTATACAAACGTTTCGAATGAATCCGCAATGCAAGCCATTTACGAGCTTTTGACAGAGCACGAAAGGGCCACAAGCATGTATGACATCTCCATTGGGCAGGTTATGGCTTTCTTAAAAGAGTGCCTAAACTGTTCAATCTTTAGAAAGTCCGGGAACTATTTTGCTCAAATCGGAGGGCTGGCAATAGGACAACGACTGGCGCCAACACTTGCTATAGCCTTTATCTCTAAAGTTGAGAGCCCAATAATCGATCTCCGGCCGTTACTATACTGTAGAGACATAGATGATTGCTTTGTCGTCTGCTCAACCCAAGAGGAGATGGACATATGCTTTGAGTTGCTTAACAGTCAGTTAGAGTACGTGAAGTTCACCAGTGAGAAACCGAAAGCAAATTGTTCTCACTTTTCAACGTTCAGGTCAACCTGTCAAAAAACTCCTGCAATACAAAATGGTACCGTAACCGAAACAACAAAAACATCTTGGTTCATTACCTATCAGCACATCCTTCACACATAAAACGCGCACTTCTTGAGAATATGTTCCGAACAGCGTCAAACGTGTGCACAGGGAAAGAACACAGGGTAGAATCCTTAAGCTTGGCGCGAAAAATAGCCATCTCTAATGGCTACGCTACGGTAGATGCTTCTCAGGTTAGATTTAGAGGAAATTCTATGCTCCCAAACGACAAGTCTGGCTGAAATAAAGTTCTTTTCCTCCTGCCCTTTATGTCTAACGAAATAAGTACAGCTATTAAACGTTGTCTAAAAAGAGCAGGTTTGGATGATTCAGTAGCAATAGTTGAAATACCCCAAAAACACTGAAGCGTCAATTAGTCCGCACCGGCCGTGTGACCGCCTCTGCAAAACCAGTGACTGCAAGATTTGCCTAAACGGCAGAGACGGCGACTGTATGAGATCGGGTATAATTTACCTAATCTCTTGCGAGATATGCGGCGATGAGCACATTGGCGAAACGGGTAGACCACTATTCTTCCATGCAAAAGAGCACCTAGTTGGGCTGCATAACTCTGATCCATACACTCCACTAGGCACGCATAGGGACTAAAAACATGCAGGAGTAATGTTCGGCGTCGAATTCACGATCCTCGCACAAAAATCTAGAATATCTGCGCGTAAAACATTAAAAGCCTTTTGGATACATAGCAGAGGCTTCAAAATGAACCGAAAAGAGGAGTGCCTCGTAATCACGCGTGACCTCGAACCATACCTCGGGCTGATTTTTTCGGCCCGAATTAGGCACAGCCCACTGATGCACTGACCTTAAGCGGCTGGCCTTCAATCAATAATTGATAGACCCAAACATCAAAAACGGTGAGTGTTTTAAAATGAAGCTTTTACTATGCGATCCAAAACTCATCCTGACGTTTTCTGCTAGGGTTATGGAGGTTTTGACTTAGTGGATTGTGGATCAGTGTGACTTAGTGGATTGTGGATCAGTGTGATCTTTCCAGGCTCCGGCGAAGTCGACCCGCCGAAACGTTAGCCTTCTCGAATATGTATATTCAAGCTGCAATACTGACTGTATTGTTGTATGTTTCGCTGATATTCAACATATAATATCAATAACACCTCGGAACGGCTAAACAGAAGAAAATACCGCTGAACATTGCGCCACATGCCTCGTTATCATCGGTACTGTTGTTGTGATTCTGTGCAAAAGTTTAATCTGTCAACTTTGACATCACCTCCGCTTCACTCGGTCAGAACATTGTGCAGACAATTTCAACTCAAAAACTTTTGAATTATTGCTCAGCAATGTTCATTCACACTCTCTCAAGACACAACCTACTAAAGCTAGAAGTATAACACATAACGCACCACCCATCACGTAACTATCTGTCAAAAAGTTTTGCGATCGAAGCAAATAAACATATTTGCCTTGACCCTCCTTGTTCCTTCGCTATACACGCATCCTGCAGTAATGGATTTTCCACGAGCACTGCCTTTCGGATATTTGTTGCTTTCCAAATCAAGACCACCTATCAAAACACTATAAGCTCAGAGATGATTCTGTGATGATGACATTAATAGTATAGGAGAACTCTTTTTTACTTTTTGAAAAAGATTTCTTATGGGATTAGATCCTTTTTCTACTCCATCGGTTCGGCTGTAATTAACTCACCGACTTGACTTCTCCATTTGGAGTGTATGCTCCTGATGATGCAAAGTATCCCAGAAACTCCATACCTTTTTCAGGACATCTAGCGATCTCTCTTCTCATTCGGAACTAGAAAGGATAAATTCATAATTTTTGGCTTTTTCTCACTGTGATATCATATTCGGTTCATCAGCACTGAATGACTTTTGTATCACGTATTTTGCAGAATGAAGTGTTAATGAGGAGGTAATATGGTATCGAACAAACTTTGATTCGTAAACAGCTGCCGGTCGATCGAATTCTATTCTAAGCAACGGCAACGCCAACAGTCTCAAAATAAATCAACTGGTCACATTCGATTCACGCACGTCCTAATAAGCCATCTCTACATTCCGTTCTACTGATATTACTAAGAGCCCGCCACAACTACGGTGCCGTAGCTTCTTCTTTCATTCCATATCCGAATCGTGAGGCTAAAAGTGGCAAATTAATCTTGGCTATAATACTATCAACACTAATAGGTAAAGGAAAATGGTCTTGCATTTTGTAAAAAATTGCTAAAGCACTGGATTTTCTTTCCTCCTTAACCAGTTGATCGGTGATCAACTTATCGCTCCCATTTCCTTATATGAAATGAATGATCCAGGTGTCGTAGAGCATCCCACGAGTTCCTTACCGTGCTTACCACATCTGGAGTGTAATGAGCCGCTTGTCCATTCGGAGCCTGAAGCAAAAAGATTCGGATTTTTTTTCGTCCATGATCAGAAAGTGTCTGTCAGAACATCCTTCAGCATCTATAAAATGAATTATTATAGGCAAGACCCGCTTTCTTACAAATGACTAATTACGACTACTAACCTCTCATCTTCTTAGTTCTTGTGCTAAGAGCAGGATTGGAATGCTAAGAAAAGGAGCAAGCGGTTACCTTCATCCCTTTCAGGTCCCTCGCTGTCTATTCATTTCGTTTTGTCAAATCTACGGCGGATCGGCATCGCTGTTATGCCTTTCTAGTCCTTCCTACAATCTTTATTAGAAAAATCGACCTAAATGAAGAGAAGCGAAAGTAGATTTGGTAATGATGGCCATGAAATCAAAACGGATTTGACCCTTTCCGCCACCGCTCTGTTGCTCTTGGCTGGTGTTTGTGAAATATCATATCGTTTGCTTCGATCGTTTTCTTAAGACTACGCTCAAGTCAAGAGAATTGGCTAAGACGAGGGGTACGCTCAACTGATGAGGCTCTCACGGCTGAAACACGGTGCACTGGGCTCTGTGAATTACCCATAAAATAACCACGCGGCCTCAATAATAATTATCAGATATACTGAAACTTGATCGCTGTCATACACACTCGAAAGAACGTAGTTCGTATAATTATGTAGATTATCATGGTGAAAACTCCAACTCCAATGTCACCACGCTCAGGTGGTAGTAGATGTGCAGCAGTAAAACAGAGACCTCCTTGTTGGCCAACTGCTTCCGATGGATATCGTTTACACCAGTGGGAGGAATCCCTCCATCACATAATTTGTTTCGGCTTCCCCTCAACACGTTCAAATAAAAGTTTGAATTTCCTAATCTTTCGTTCAATATTGATGGAATTAATCTTTTCTTCTAGATTGACCTTGTAAATTTCTACGAATAATTCATAGCTCACAAATGCAAGGAGGAGTCGAATACTTTTGCGTTGAGGAACAGCTCTGAGTGAGAAGCGAATTGCGTCCATATGAGTATTTCAACAAAAGTTCTTAATTATCAGGAAAATGTAAGGTGGCTTGTGCACTGTCTTCGAAGACGTATTCCACAATGCTCACTGTTCGATCACTCGGTAATCACTGTCTTCAGAGGTTCGCCTTCGGAAGTAGCCGACTGAGAGAATTCAAGTCATTTTGATCTTTCCACGTTCCAAGGAAAAATTATAGCCAATACTGAACTTTGTTCTATCCAATTACTCCGAGGGGCATTGATGAAGAGGTAATTGGTGAGTGATCAAAGAAGTCGTTGTCACCCAATATCTTGCTCTATTCTCTAATAAAAGCTGGAGGTGTTCAGAAACTGCACACACCCATGTTTTTGAGATTGTAGATGGAAGTTGTAAAGAATCAAAAAAAAAGAAAAATAGAAAAGACAAACATGTAGATAGAAAAATACGATGGAAATGCACAATAAGGGCTGGAAGTAGGATTTTCCCAAAGACTTACCTTCAGAATTGAAAGACAGCGATTTTTTAAGGACTTGGGGAATGTTCATGCTAAAAATACGTTTCTGCGATGAATATTAGTTATCAAGATAAAAAAAGATCAAAAAACGCCAGTGCGAAGCCGAAACTACAGGCGACCTATTCCGAAAACAAAACGTAGTCCTCTTTTGACATATTACAGGCCATTAAGAAGGTTTGTAAATAAACCAATTTTAATAAAAAATTCTCCGTTTTTCGAGCTATTGATTGATTGCTAATAGTCTGGTAAAAATACTCTTCTGGTTGGAAAAGGCAAGGGAACACAGGACGCTTCACAGAATATAATTGCAGTTCGCACATATCGAAATAAAAAGTGGAAACATTTCGAACAACTAGGCGTTCTTTCTACTAGATTTAAGTTTATAGAAATTTCTTCAGTAATGTTTGATAAATCATAACAGCAAAGCTTCCTAAAAAATGAAATTTCACTATAAAAAGACAAAGAAAATCTTTTGTGAAGTTGGAAAATGAACTCTGATTGCAAAAAGTCATCTTTCTTCTTAACAGAATCTACAAAAAAGGCATTTCACAAAGCAAACTAAAAGGGAAAATAAGCATTTTTTAAGGTGTTGTTTTCCTTCATAACAATATGCGTTTCTCATTGAATTTTAGATAATTTTTCGATACTTCGATTTTTTGATTTCTTGGTCTAATATCGAAATTTTAGCAATGTTGCCACTAATATCGCTTTTCAATGGGCATTCTCTCAACTATAAAACTTTTTACAAAAGTCTCTTTTGCTATATTTCATCATTTTATCTTGATAATACTCCTTTGCGAACGATGAGGGTTATTATGGCCCCTCAGCTGGGCGCCCCGTTCGGACGGTTACGAAGATGTTGCGTGTTTCAATAGAAACTTGAGTTAATCAAGTTCTTAGAAGGTGCTTATCATTGAAAAGTATCAAAATATTACTGCAGAGACTTTTTATGAATACTTTTAGCAATATTACCACTAATACTTCATCAAAATCTTTTCTTTTCCAAAGAAAAAAAAAACCATTTCCTAGCGAAGAGAAATGTACTTCCAGCAGTAATTGGTCATTTATTTTTACCATCTTGGTTTCGCAGCCAATCGATAGCTTGGAGAATTTTGATTTCGATAGTAAGCAGTTGTATGAAAAGATTCCCATAATACGCTCTACTAATAATAAAAAAAAAAATGACGTTTGCAATCGCACTCCATTCTTCTAATTCACAGCGGATCTTTGGGATTATATAGTTAGATCTCAATTCTTATAGAGTTGTTTTGCCAAGAAAAATTAAATTGCCATTGGAAGAACTTTTGTGAATGTATTTTCAAAAAGAATAACGCCAAACTATTCAGCAAATCCTTACTTTTGGAAACAATTTCTGTCGCATTCAAATGCCTTTCAAGAATTGCTGTCGTGAGCATGTGGTTTTCCTTAAAAGGCCCATTCCACAAAATTAATAGCATTATTTCGAAAGCTGAAATCAAGTGAATTTGAGCAATGTATTTTGTTTTTCAATTAACTTGTTTTTGAGCCGTAACAATCGAAATAAATCTCGTTTAACATTTGAGGATTTCTCGCTGGATAAAGTATCTTCTATAAATAGTCAACAATCTTTCAACAGCACAAATCTCATCAGCTTCAGAGATGTTGATTTCTTAAGACAACTCTTGGGAGCGCTGTAACACTCAGAAGAAAATTGGATTTTGCACTCCAAAGGGTAGGATTTCGTGACATCTGCCCCAAGTCATCTCAATTTTTACAACATATCGATCAACTGCGAAACGTAATCTCCTTTCAACTGCTAGAGTATAATGAGAAGTTCTTTCTGAAAACAAAGTTGCTTTGGAAATCGTCGAGGCTAGAGATATCGAACGATTATTGAAAGCCTCGCGGAAAAGCTGTGTTGAGCGATATAAGCATGAGTGTGGAAGTTATTTTTATTTTTACTGTTAGAGCGCATTGAGAAAGCCATTCAAAAATAGCGCATACCTTCATGATTGCCCAGGTTTCAGCCATCGAATGGCTAGTAGGGCGTTGAAATAGCAGAAAACTCGCTTTTCACAAGCGGTCAGAACAGGACGCAAGCATCGAAAGTGACACGATTTTGCGAAACCTAATCTTCTTTTGACTCTAACAGCGCTTCAGAAATTCCCTTTTAGAAAACAAGTGTACCTTTAAAATAATTATGATTTGCCATATCTAATGATCACTGATTGCTCATTGAGAAAAAAACTTTATCCAGCGAGAAATGCTTGAGTGTGAAACGAAATAAGCCCAATATTGTGGAGTGGTGTGCAAAGACATTTGGTCAGCCGGGATTCGAACTCAGACCTCACTCTTTCCGGGAGCGCGTGCTGAACCGATGCACTACCAACGCTCGTTTTGTACACCACTCATTTTACGCTACGATGCGCTATCTGTCAGCAGCCAACTGTCTACGGTCTGGCGTGGGCAGTCATTTATCGAGGTTGAACCCACTCATGCTGACAGATAATGGGTTTCAGTAATCAATCAGATTTCATTTCATTTGACCTCGTATTGCGAGCGTCGGTAGTGCAGCGGTTCAGCACGCGCTCCAGGAAAGAGTGAGATCTGGGTTCGAATCCTGGCTTGCGCATGTGTTTTTGCACACCACTCTACGTTATTGGGTTTATTGTAACATCATAGCACCGCATTACACGGTCAAATAAAATGGATTCTGATTGATTACGAAATAAAATCTTAATTCGACTATTAGATGGCAAAACCAAGCGGTTGAGAAATAAAATATATCGTTTAAATTCACCTGATTTTAGCTATCGCATGATTGCCAAAAAGCTGCACAAAAAAATCGCTTTCAATAAAGCACTCAAACAGGCTGGAAATTACGGAAGATAACCGTAACCCGATGTTACTTTTCGCGTGCCATGGTTATGAATATGAAGATCCATCGAAAATACTCACTGATCTGAGAATTGGGAATCTAAAGCGCGCTATTGATAAAAACAATATTGAGATTTACCCATCAAGTGGGATCTCATGCTAGAAGCAGCACTATTTTTGACGATCCATTCATTGTTTTCCAATTTTCAACCTATATGATGAATTTGTGCACTTTGAGCAATAAAGCACTTAAAAACTGAAAGAAATAGAAGACACATTCTACTGAACTGTAGGTAGACATAAATGAAATGCTATAGAAATGATCGATAAAGGTTTTAGATATAGCCTTCTCATGAATACTTGGTTTTTACTTTCGAAAGTGTGGATTATAAATGGAGCAACTAAGTTACTTGTAATAAAAATATTCTTAATGATTACTATTACAGAAGTCTCATTTATTGGCGAAAAGTTCATAGATTTTATTGAAAAAAAAAACAACCACAGTACACTAAAGGGCGTGCCGGGTGCCTTTCCCTATATCACTCAATGGGAATGACGAGTTCGGTGCGCAGTGGTTGAAAATGCAGTTCATCGTAAAGAAGATCGCTCGTTCGATCTTCTACCACGGCGCTTCACAGCGGATTTATTTGTAGGTTTACATGGGACACAAAAAACATAACAACAAAGATTTTGTTGTGACTGTCACAATCTTAGCGCAGGAATCAAAAACATCCACTCGCAAAACTTTTGAGGCATTTTGGATATGCGCCAAAAACCCCGAAATGAACCGGAAGGACAAATGCGTCACTGTTACACAAGATTTCGCTTTGTTTGATCTTTTAACCTGACCTAGGCAGCATATAAATGGGATCCTTTGAATCATTCATATAGACTGATACTACATACGCCCAGGCTTCGAAGAAGTCGGGAAGCCGAAACGTCAGCCAAACTCCTACGACTACTTTACGAACCTCGCGTCAGCTAATCAAGATACGTTTTCTCAATTCCATATATCAGTTAATTATGCCGAAGTTTGCAGAAAGTCGAACTTTTGAATTACTGGAAGGAATGCGAATGAAGGAGCTAGGTATACGTGGTTACCTCATGAAGCTTTCGTACCAAAAAGTAGTAAATTGTTAACAAATGAGATTCTTTACTGTAATAATTTTTTATATAGAAGAAGGTCAATGATAATGGGTACCAGCAAATCTGCTATGAAGCGTCGTGGTAAAGATCCAAACAGCAACCTCATTCCCGACGGCCTTCATCACTGACCATTAGGCACTATGAACTAAAAAAACAAGTTTAAACTAATGTTTTTATGACAGCTGGGAATACATTCATTTTGAAAAGGATGTGGTTTTGTTAAAACATAGAAAATTTCTCGACAGATAGGCGCTCTTAATACGAAAAAACCTTCATAAGAGTTTCTTTTTTGAAGTCGTATCATTAAGTAGAGAATGTCTTCTCGAAACCTGAATTCACCAAGTGTTTGCCACTCTCCATTGTTTCGTGAGCCGTAGGGAATCCCGGCACGCCCCGCGAGACGTTGAGAACGATAAAAGGATGAAAGGAAAGTTCTCGGCTTCGATCAATCCTTGAGGATAGGCCATG
This sequence comes from Parelaphostrongylus tenuis, assembly GCA_019055375.1. NCBI lineage: Eukaryota > Metazoa > Nematoda > Chromadorea > Rhabditida > Metastrongylidae > Parelaphostrongylus > Parelaphostrongylus tenuis. Next base: position 2,105 of record JAHQIW010000715.1, on the reverse strand, counting down.
CAGTCGTCTTTAATTCCTGAATTCGTTTGAGGTGATTGATGGCAGATCTGGCTTTTACAATAACTCGCGGTGGCCTCTTGATGGACCGAGTCAGTGCTGCTCATCCTCTCAGACAACTCTGAGACCATTCTGGTCTCAATTCACCGACCCCGGTGGGATGGATGGCTTGGCGAGCTATGAATGCGGGATCGAACCATTGACCTCGTGTGCGAAGCAGAGCTCCTCTAACCACTGCACCATATACGCTCTTTCTGAACGATGGTATATATAAATGCCACATAGGATTTAAGGACTTAAGGGGTTGACATTATTTATTGTTAGGGCAACAAAAGTCATTGTATCGGCCAATTATTATTCGACCTGCTTTATGGTGCTGTAAATTGAGTCTTCTGCAACTCTCGCCCAGCAGTTGTTGGCCGACTGCAAGCGCTTCTTCTATTTTTATATTGCACCAAATCAACCTACTTGTTCAGTAATTCACTCATTATGCCATGAATCACCTACATGGTTATTGTCCTGTTGATAGTGGAGTGACTCCAGGGGGTACGTATCAACTTTTCAACTCTCCTTGTCGCTTGCAGTAGTACCACCGTGAGAGGCTTCCGAGAGGCTTGATTGGCATCATGTCTTCCTTTCAGAGATCTGCCGTACGCTTGAAATCATCATTAGGGGTGCATCATTGTACATCTATTCTATACAATCACTTGCGCTAGTCTACCGATGCTCCGTCTTCGTAATGTTGCCTTTCCAATTAGAAATGATATGGCACTGGGCTAGCACTAATATACTGAAACTGCAGGTTAGATATTTATGGATTTGGAGCGCAGAAGAATCTAGTCGAAACTCACTTGTGTGCCAAAGAACGCCTATTAGTCGTGATCGTTTTAAGCGAAGTCAATGAAAAAGCGATCGAATGGAGAGATATGATTCATTTTAACAGCCACAAGCTCGACTGCCACTTTCTGCAATGTCATGAGATTCTACCACATGACTTGCAATGATTTTTACTCGGCCTCGTCCTTTATTGGGAATTATAGTCTCAGGAATCGACTGAAACGAGGGACTGTGCTACTGAGTTCTAGAGGACAAAGCAGGCGTCTACCTAACATTTCGACCTGACAAACGCCTCAAGAACATGTTATGCCCTTATCAGAGTATTCTCATTTTAGGCGGGTCTATAATAAGCAGTCATATGGAGAGGCTTTTCATAGAAATGCAAAATATGCATATATCCCATAAAGATTGGTGCTCTTTGGGGAGATTGACTGAATATGCCAAATTTTACAATTGCACTAATTGTACCACTGGCCAAAAGCGCTTGTGGCGCAGTGGTTGCAGGAGCTCTGCGACACACATGCGCCCTCAAAACTCACTAATTCTTTCATCCGCTTGCAGTAAGTAGATCCTTCGAAGTAGGTAAATTGTTAGCATGCTTGTCTGATAGGATAGCAGCTTAACCTGATACATCGGAAGATCACCGTGAGGCATTGTAACGGGGCCGGATATGCATTCAGTCATCTCAACGATGTTAAAAATCGGAGACGTAAGCATAGTACGTTCCCTAAGGATTGATCAAAGTCGAGAACTTTTAGGCCATTTGCTATGGCTGTGTGAAATGTCTTGCATTCGTCGTGCTACTATACGAATGAAGCAAGTGTGGAAACCTCTCTCAGTGCAAAAGCAATTCTTTCCAATCCCGAATTGATACAGATACTGTGGGGTGCGCTTAGAGCAGTGGTTAGAATTGTCCCACGACGCACACATAGTCAGTCATTTGATCGAGCAAGCGAGGCTCATCAAACCTTTCATTCTTCTGGGGTCGCAAATTGGTGCCACACCTGTCTGTGAGAATATCAGCACCGACTTGTCAGAATAGGCTATCACAAGTCACTGTGAAAGCCAGATGTGCGCTCAGTCACGGCTAACGATACTCGGTGGAGTCGCGCAACGTATTTACAGTTTTTTCCTCTACTTGATCGGCGTAGAGTATGGTTGAGCGAGTCTCTTTGCAATTTCGAGGATACCCTTGCTATGGCGTTCTATATGACGTTGCTGCTGAGTGCCGGAGAGAGGAGAGGGGGTGGGGCTCCGATCTACACGCGCCG